>JAPTYQ010034419.1:0-11172 GCA_029814465.1 Ostorhinchus cyanosoma
TCTCTCTCTCTCTCTCTCTCTCTCTCTCTCTCTCTCTCTCTCTCTCTCTCTCTCTCTCTCTCTCTCTCTCTCCTCTGAACCGAATAGTGCAGCCCAGACCATGTTTTGTTATCACATCACACTGTATTTAGCTTCTCTGTTTTATTTTTAAACAGATGTTTGGAGGAAAAACATGAACAACTGAAGAATCTGTCTGCTGTATTAAAAAAAAAAAAAAAAACTTAGTCTGTAGTACCTGGTATATTTAAAGATAATTTTGCTGTATTCGTTACCTTTATGCTTGTTTTTGTAATCGTTTCTATCTTTTTCTTTTTCCAGTATGTTCAAGGTGGATTATCTGTCTGGATTTGTGCTGCAGATTTGTAGATCTAAACTGCATTCTTGCAACATTCATAACTAACATACCTGTTGCTTTTCTTAATACATACAATACATTTTAAAACTGCTCTGGTCTTGAAACAAGAGGTTAATAAGTCATCTTGATGGAGTTTCAATTCAACATTATTCAGTCAGAAATAACAGGATTATTGCATCCAAATAACTTGTGTCTAAAAAAAACAGCTTACAGTTGACAATGTGCAGGCTTAGTTTAACAGTTGGCCTCCTTCAACAGCTATTTAAATGTAGCTCATTTCTCAGTTATTATGACCTAATATTAAGGTTAGCTTTATTTTGTGCTGCATTTTGCATGTAACCATTAAATATAGTTGGGAATGTAAACTCCTTATAACCCCTGTATAAAAGTGGAATAGCTTCCTACAGACTAAAACATACAAATAACTGGATGCAACGCTGCGTTTTCTACAGTTTATTTGATAACAAGCAGGCGGTTTGCAAAGGAATAAATATACAGTTTGCTCAATAAATATCTGCGGAAATTGAGGGTAAATGTAATTATTTTTCTGTTTAAAATGCAAGTCTTTAATTGGCTGTTTTCTTTTTCGTTACATAATTTAAGCTTTGACTGTTTTACTTGTAGTTTTGTGGTTTTATTTTCCAAATCCTGCAGAAAACAGAAATCATAGTGAGTGGTTTTACATTTTTTTCCTGCATGATGGAAAATGTAACTTTTCGTGCTCGGTGCGTTTTTTTTTTCCACAGCTCGAATCTTGTTCTCCTCGAAGTCCAGTGTTTATTTTCTGCAATGCTTTAATCGTTTTGTTTCGCTGTCTTGCGGCCTTTAGGTGCAGAAATATCTTCCTTTCTGACGCACTGGCTGCAGATGCACATTAGCATTGGTTTCCTTTGCTGTTTTTTCCACTCGTGTCCGCGTCTGGAGGTGAGCAGCTGTCTCATGGCAGAACCTGTGGCTCTGAAACTCCTTCAACAATCCCACAATATTGGTGGCAAATGTTTGTTTGATGCAAATCCGACAAATCCGCCGCTGTTCGTGAACACTCGCTGCGCTGTTTGCGCGTCTTGGCGCAAATATGTTTAATGTCCCGGTTGGCAGAGATATTTATTCAGCTGCTGCGAGCTTCATTTACATAAAGAGGGAGAGACAACAGGGCGCAAAGCGGCCGCAGCTGAAGCAGACCCTCGGTGAGGGGACAACAGGATGTATCGATCAGCCTGATCATCTGATCATAGAGGGATTATCGATGGGTTTGAAGGTGGGGTCCAGGGGCCACGAGGAGGCCGCTACTAGGGACAAACACATGGTTTAATTGATTTAGAATTTACTAGAAAATAAATGAGGGTTCAAGAATAATGGGTTATTTTGGCACCGAACAGATGTTTTAAAGTGAAAACACATTCGTGGATTCATGCCACTTAAAAATTCTAAATATTTCTTACAACATGGGGATAGACTGTTTATCTTATTACACTGACAACTTATTTGAGCATATAACTGGTCTTAATTTGCTACGAAAATATTTGATTCAAGGAGTCAGATTTAATTTAATCACATGAGAATTAGTATTTATTTATCACCATATTAAAGAAGTATTTTTTTTGTTCCAACAGCCCGGACGGTTAATTTAAAGTGATCATATATTTGAGAATAAACAGGAACTCGTCATAATATTTAGAATTATTCATGTTAGAGCTGAATTCTAGTTGACCACAAAGCACTACTATATTTGACAGGTTTTTTTAACCACTTAAATACTTGAATAGGAGTCTTGCGTGTTCTTTTTCCACAAGGACACAGTTTTATTAGTTAATTTACATGAATCTCAGTGCGGCCTTCACTGGTGGAAAGTCTGCTCGTCCAAAACAACCTTGCCAGAGAACTGACGCGTTTTTTTTCCTTCTTCTTAAACCCTCCCTTTTATAATAATGCGTTTATGCCTGTGAGCGTTACGCATTACGCACGCGCGCGCGCACACACACACACACACACACACACACACACACACACTTACATGTGACCCCCTAACCTGGCCCCACCTACGTAATTACCGCATCAGAGGCAGTGAAATTCCTGCAGGTTATTTTAGAGAAACCAACTCAGGGCGCTGGAGTAATTATCACGCCATTACAGCGGTGCATTCAATTACGCCTCGATCAAATGTCTCCCGGCACAATATTTAGGGCTTTTTAACGCTGCAGTTAAAAAGACACTTAGTTTCCCTAAAGCAAGGGGAAGATGTTAGTGTTTCAATTTGACAGAGACAGAGGATTAAACCGGTTGCTCTCTAAAATGGAAATGCGGGGCCTACACGCGTTCACGGGTTGTATTAATTATGGCCTAATTTGCATTTACCCGCTATAACGCAGTTTAATTAGGAACAAACAAAATAAACAAGCTTTGGAACAAAAGTCTGACGAGTTCAAAAACACCGACCTGAAGCCTGTGTGAGTGTAAAAAGTATCTAAAAGTTGACTCCCTGGTGCGCATTTCACTGACAGACAGAATCCATGTATGGGAAATAAATATGACTTAACGGATCTTTATTGGATGAACATGTATGTAAGGGTGGTCGCCATAAAGATACATTCAACATCTCACTGTCATTTTGGAACTAGAAATCCACATTCCCCTCAAATAAAAAAACAGAAGAAAAAAAAAAAAGAAGATTTGACTCCAATATCAAGCCAAGTGCTGCGGGTCAAATATGAGACAATGCCCAAGAGGGGAGGTCTGTGTTGAAAATGTAGAGCCTAGTACTTTAAAATAATATTAATATCCTGGAAACAAACTCCAAACCAGACAAATCAATGTCTGCTGTAATTTTGCACCTGCACTTTAGATTTTTTTTTTATTTTATATTTTTCAATTTGCCAAAACATTTTTTTTCTGAATAAAACCATGAATATAAAAGCTGAACTATATGGCCAATTTGTTCTCTTTGGAATATTTGGAAAAATTTACATACAGTTGTATTTTTTTTATTATTTTTTTTCTCCCAAAATGGTAATAAACAATTTCAAATTCGGAAACACCAACTAAACATGGTCACTGTAACTGACCCAAATACATATTTACATATTTCAGCTCCATGAAGTAGCTGACTAAAATCTCTGTCATCCTAAAATAACAAATTTTAGAAATAAAAACTATACAGGATTTGATTGGGTTGGAGGTAAGAGGGCACTGCAGGCAGTTCCTGTCGGTGCACCAGAGGGAAATATTCCGCCCATCCAGAGAGCTGGTGGTCAAAGAAGTTTGGTTAAAATGACTTAAAAAAAAAAAAAAACAGTTTGTTTTTTTTCTTAAGGTCATCCTAAAAGTGAGGGTTTAAAAACCCCATTCTTCAGCAGACAGAGCACTCCACTGCTGATCCTGGATGACTTCTCATGTTCTCTCTTCACAGGACTTCAGGGACTGTTTCACTTCTTTTTTTAAACTTTTTGTTCTTTTAAGACGTGGAGGACGAGGGGTGTGTCAAAGAAAAAGTCCAGTTGCTTTGCTGAGCATTCCTGCTGCTGCTGTCTTGTTATCATATGGTTCATAAACTCTTTTTGTCTCTGAAAACAAGCAATACGCTAATCTGGAAAACAAGAGGGAGCTGACAAGCAAAGAGGGGGAAAAAGCCTGATCACAAGACTTGGAACCTCCAGGAGGCCTGGTCTTTGTAGTCCAAGCAGTCTGTGGTATTAAAGTTGAGCTTCCATGAGGAGGCTGCAGTCTGCTCTTTGTAATCCAGGCAGTCAGATGAGTTGAAGGCCAGGCCGGAGCCACCGTAGGCCTGGTGGTGGTGGTGATGGTGGTGGTGGCCTGACGACTGGCTGATGTGGTGGTGTGGATGGCCTGACATGGACGAGGCCGTCATGGGGCTGAGCTGGTGGGGGTGGTGGTGGGAGTGCATGGGGGCCAGGTAAGAGCCACAGTCCACACCGCTGAAGTAGGAGCTGGACGGGGTGGGGTAGCCTTGGCCGTAGCCTGGCGTCTGGTTATAGGACATGGGGTAGGACGTGGCGGCAGCGGCGGAGCCCGACATTGAACGCTGCATGCAGGAGGCGTTGGATGGGGGTCCGGGCTCAGGTAGGGGAGCCACAGCTGGGGCCGGAGCATTTCCAGGGGAGATGGCCGGGCTCCAGATGGAGGAGACGGTGCTGATGGAGGTAGAGGTGCTGCTGAGCGCGGCTGGGCCAGTGTGATTGGTGGAGGAGGATGAGGACGAGGACGACCCAGTGCTGGAGACGGCAGGGGGTGTAAACTGGCCGCTGCTTTCAGAGCCTGTGCTCTCCCGAGCTGGAGAAGACTTCTTCTTGGGCGGCCTGGCTTTGGCACTGCTGCCACTCTGCTGCTGTTGGCGGCACTTGGCCCTTCGGTTCTTGAACCACACCTACAACCAAGGACACCAGCCAGGAGTTAGCACACATCGACACAAACAACCTCAGCATTTGGTTAAAAAAAAAAGATACTCCAGGGCCATGCTGGGAGTACATTATGGAAGAAAATTGGGGGTTATTAGCCATCAAGGTTCATTTCCACGCTGGCCCCTTGGCTTGGACCATCCAGGGGTCTAATTTCATACCTGGTAGACGGCTGTAAGATAACAGGCTATTGGGTTTCACCACACAGTAGGTAACTCTAGAGCACCGAGAGGGTAGGATCATGTAGAGCATTTTGTTTCACACACACATTCTGAGAATAACTCAAGTTGTGAGAGAGGCCTGCCTTGGTTTTCCCCTAATGCCTTTTAAGAGCAGTATTTGTTCGATGTTGTGGTGAACCAGTGAGTTGTTTGTGGTGCATTTCCTGGGACAGTTCCGGCCTCTTTGTTGGCTCTGATATTCAGGTCAAATTACACATACACTTATGCTGCATTAAGAGAAATAAAACAGTGAATAGATTTGGCTGAAAAACAAGCCTTTACAATGGACTCTGATGCCACTAATTTCTATTTACAACTGTTTTCTTTATGAATGGCTGCTGGTTTCATGGACAGAATAACCAGAGAAGGGAGTTAAGCCATGAACAGTAAGAGAGAAATGTAACAAATATCCCTGACACATGAACGCAACGTGTTGTCCTTTTGTCACTGATGGAAAATGATGGTAAGGCTCAAAGATATTCCCACAGTACATTAAACACAACTTTACAAGTAATAAAAATAAAAATAAAATTAAAACATCCACCCATTTATTTTACCTCTCTTTAAAACGGCAGGCCAAATAATAATCAAGCTGCACCTTTAATACCAATAAATTTGCTTCGAAAGTAGTTTTGTAATATTTAAAATATATATATTACGTTAAACTGATGGACGGTTAGTGACGTCACTACCATGCGCCAAACCGCTGTGACACTAGCTTGTTAATGATACGCTTAATGGGAGGCCAACGCCAATTTTTAGTTTTACGTTTTTAAAAAATATATATACATATTTAGTACCGTTTCTGTTCACATAATAAGCTCGGTCCACCAACTATAAATTAAGCTGCTTATCAACAAAGTCTTGGGTAAGTTTTCCCACTCAAACATTATCCGACTGTTGAATTTGACGTCGAAACCAAAATTAAGGGTTTTACAGTTGATTTAAAGGCCTTAGTAGGGCCACTGTAGCTTAAGTTTTACTTTATTTACATTTAAGTGAACAGATAAAATTCACACAGAGCTTATTTAAAGGCCGTTTTTATAAAGAGGGAGTTTATCGTTAGCAATTAGCATAAAGCATAAAGTGAACAGTATCTGAGCAGACGTGCCAAACCAGGCCTAAAGCAGCCAACTGTTATGGAGCTGTAACACTAAGGCCTGATTTAACACTTCACCCAGATATATCCGAAGAGACAATAATGTTGTTTTACCTGGACTCTGGACTCGGGCAGGTTAATTTTCAGTGCCACCTCCTCCCTCATGAAAATATCCGGATACCGGGTCTTGGCGAACAGAGCCTCCAGGACGTCGAGCTGAGAGCGGGTGAAAGTTGTCCGCTCCCTCCGCTGCTTCCTTGGCGTCGCTACAGGAAAAAAAATAAATACTAACAATGAAGACGACAGTAAAAATCCCACTAAAAAAACCCATACTTTTATCGCTGTATGACTACAGATGGAAAACAATCGGAATAAAAGCATCGACAGTAACGAACTGAACCGAAATGATTCTGCAAAACCTTCCTTACTGAAGTAGATATTTTAAAATGAGCAACAGATCATAAAAGTAGAATAAGTTAGGTCATAATAAAACTTGTCCTATATACGTTCATAAGCTTTTCAGCATCGTTTTCCTCTTTTCTCTGTTGTCTGTAATTTACATCTGAATACGTGTTTTTAAAAAAGCAGAACTATTTAATAAAGAAGTCCGTAGAATGTGTCTGTATGTTTATTATTTAATTATAGCCTTTTGCTGCTGAAGTGCACATGTAGGCCTGTTAATGTTCAGATCTATTTATCGCTTTGTGCCGACAGTAATATAGAACAGAAGTAGGCCAATTTCCCTATTATTATTATTATGATTTTTATTATTATTATTACGTTTGAGACCTGTTGTGTTTTTGCAGGCGTATGCTGTCTGTCGGGTTGCATTTGTCTTTTTGATGATGCATTCACCTTTAACCGTGTGTGTCTGTGTGTGTTTCAGTGTGTGTCCGTCTCGTACCCGGGTAGCCCACTGAGGGGTGCAGCAGGTCCATGGCAGCACCGCTGAGCCCCAGGCCGTTGACGCCGTAGGGGGGCTGTTTGAGGTAGGACATCATGCTACAGGCGGTCACTGCTCCACCCAGCTCAGGCCAGTGGTTCGGTTTCCCCCGATGCTGCAGCTTGACGGGACAGGGGGCCGATCCAAGTTACTGCACACACGGAGGAGAGTATTTAGACATTCACTAAAAAAAATAATCTCAGAATAAACACAACTAAAATAGGTCTGACTTGGAAGTAGGCTATCCTAAAAATAATAATAATTTTAGAAAGTAGGCAGTAAAAAACAATTTTCCCCTTCAGTTTTCACTCTTAATCATATCAGGCGATTTCTAAAGTACGTTTTACATAATAAAAGAAATCTACTTTTACTCATATGGCCAGAAAACATATATTAAATGCACAAATGGTATAAAACCCACAAATTATTGAATGAAACGCATCCAAATTAACAGCAGGGAAGCGTAAAAATTCCCTGAAGGAATATTGGATATTTGGTGAGGGATAACCAGGGTCAAACGGCTCCAACCCAGAGCACCATAAGAGGAGACAAAAAATAAATTATTCACTTTCCCCACAGACACAACACACTCTGAAAATAGCCCTTACATAAATCTGACATTTTCAATAAAAGTAAAAAAAATATACATATTTATATACTTTTAGCCTTTTTTGTTAATCCTTTTACACTAAGTGGATGTCAGCTAATAAACGTTTATTGTATATTTTTAATCACCTTCCACTTGCAGAACATTTAATTTGACTGTTTTTTGACTGTAATTTTTCGGCTAAAATATACAAGCGAAAACAGGTAGCCTTACAAATCTGAACTTCACTTTTTAAGGCCAGACAGAAAAAATGAACTCATTTTACAATCAGAAATAATAAATGCTTTAATCGAACTAGTCCTGTGTTATAAACGAGGGCAGGTAAAAATATGAATGCACGACAAAGAAGCAGAAAAATAATGTAATAAGAAGGAAAAATAAAAGGCTGTTTTCATTATTTTGTCATTTTAAAAGTGACTCACAGCATTTTACCAAAGGTTTAAAACCCCAATAATTTACACTAAAAATACAGAAATCACTCTGACTGCAGTGAAAAATAAAGGAAAATTAATTCACGTTAAAACCTTAAATTAAAACTTGTGTTAAATTAGATTGTGTGTTTGATGTGTGTACAGTATAAAGGCCTGACCGCAAACACACATGCAAAGGACGGATTAGGGATAATCTGTAAAATCACTGCAACTGATTTAAAAGAAAAACACACAAAACATGTAAAATCATTTATTTTAGTTAAGACTCATGGACATTTTACTAAAACAATCCTGTGCAATTCCAGTCCCTGTTTGGAAGAAGAAAATACCCTAATGACAACCGTTGCAAATAATATCATATGAAGGGTAACTGATTTGGATTTAAATGTAAATCGACGCATCTCTTTATTTTTATTAAATAAACTTATGACTTATTCTTATATTATAAACTGTTTCACTCTTTAGTTTATCTAAGGTCCTTTCTTTATTAAACAGTTATATTACAAAAAGCTAAAAGTAAAAATTAAAAAATATCCCCCTGGATTACATCCTAGAATATAAATCATAATCCCACTTTTGATGAGGCACAGATCGTTTTGCAGTCCTCTGGGACTGAAGGGAAGTGTTCTTTTATGGAGTTAAAAAAATAATACTTCTCTCTAAGCTTGAAGGTAGAAAATAAAACAAATTTATCTTAATCCACCTACTAAAACATACTTGAACATAAAACAAATGTGCATGATTTTACTCTGAGAAAAGAAGTTGGAGTGTTGAGCCTGGAGGACCTTCCACAGCTTCAGTCTCTGTTTTTTTGTAACGCGAATATAAACACGTTAGTGAAGTGTTATGTTAAACAGAAAATACTAACAGGACCTTAAATACTGTGAATGACACTAGTGATGTGGTGGGGCCGATTCTCTTCCAAATGAACCAAATGTGTATTCCAGCGGATTGGGAGCGGAGTTTGCAGCTCTGTAAGGCCGAAGTGAAAAGGCGAGATCTCGGTGCAAATGAACTCAATTAGAATTTAGATTAGACCTCCGGGGAGAGAGCGTTTCAGAAGGGCTCTTATCAGCAAAATAAATTAACAAAAACCAAAACACGCCTCTCCAATTATCTACTAAGTGGTTGAAACGTTTTAATGGCCAATTGCGCTGAAAAAACTCGCAGGAACGAACTGGAATAGAAATATGAAAATTATCTACTTTTGAGGAAGTTGACTTAATTTATCCAGTTGGAGTCCAAGTCCTTCATGGTGAACATTAATTGATATCTTTGCTAAACTCTGCAGAAGAGTGCAGAGATGGAAATTGAAATCATAGACTTGTCACAGTTAAAGTATACATATATATATTTTTTAATGTAGGTATCAGTGGGAAAAGTCGCTCCTATAAACGGCGCATACTTTTGCAGTTTTCCTTCCACGGCTACGAACTAAAAACACGCACAAACAGCAGAATGTCCACGGAATTCTCCCCTAAAATAAGAAAACAACATTACCTGGTGGTCTCCTTCCTTTCTCCCGAGCTGTGAGGCCACAAGAGACGAGCGGCAGTAAAATTATCCAGCAGGAGGAAGTCTGCAGGGCACAAAACTCAGCAGCTGCACACTTGCTTAAAAACAAACAACAGTCTGGAAACCGAGCAGCATCACGGAGAAAAACGCAGCCGGATGAGCAGCACAAGGCGTCACCGCGTCCTCGTTACGGTTCCGGGTGTTTTTTACGGCCAAATATATCAAACTCATTTGCTTTCAGGGGGCTTGTCTCTGTCTGTCAGAGTGTTAAGGTGATTTCTAATGGAGACGGATGGAGATTGATCACCTTCTCTCCGCCCTGCGCCTCTATGAGCAGAGGACACCTGCGGAACTAGTCTCCTTCAGCCAATTAGCGCGCGTTCTGCCGCTGACGGACGGCGCCGCCAGCCAATCGGCGCGCAGAAGCGGCGAGCGGTGCCCCTCCCCCTCAACGCCTTGGTCCCGGTCCCGAGACTAGACGAACCGGAGAGATTTTCGAAAGATGGAAATGTCTGACACAGGCCTGCTGGACAAAGTGCTCCAGAGAGTTCAGTCCTGCGCTCTGCTCAGGAGGAAACTGAGCGCATTCACATACATTCACAGAGTTTTTAGCATTTTATATTATCTGTACGGAAAGGAGAGGAAAAGTCCGTCTGTGTCATCGGTCAGGATGTTTTAAAGCAACCAACAGGATATCAAAAAACTAAATATGTGGACTTGTACAACATCCAACCTTGTATTTACGCAGAAACCATTCCGTTTTTCTCCTCTAACTCGTGCGTAAATTGTGACTTTTTTATGATTTATTTATTTTTTTCCCAGAATGACACCAGCAAAGAAAATGTAAATCAAAGAGTTGGCTGAAATTTGAGTTGAGCCTTCAGCACATTTCCTAAAAGGCCTTTTAGTTATTTATTTAGTTATTTATTCATTTTATAAGATTGCTATCGTATTATTTATTGTGGTTTCGATTTTGTTTGACTTTCACAGACAAAAAGTGTAGATTAGGATATATGAGAAATAAAAGCAGGGAAGGAATTTAAAGTTATCCATTTGGATTTTTTTTATTGTGATATACCCCCCTCTCCACACACAAACACACGGCATCCTCATGAATATTAATGAGATCTAATCCCCATTTAGAATTACATTTGAGTCTGGTTGACGTAAAGTTTAATAGGGATAGGGCTCCAACTCGCCGTGGAGAAAAAGAATCCACAGAAGAAGAAAAATCACGAGATAAAACCCAGCTGCGGCCACTGAATCAAACGCAGGACTTTATTTTGATGTTTTTAATGTGGTTAGTTGATCACACACTTAAACACGCAGATGTTTTCTCTCTGTGTTTCTTCTTCCTCTGTGAGGCTCGTGGAGATCCTCTGCACGGCCTGCACGACTCGGCCTGACCCGGCTCGGCTTGCCTTTGTGGATCTCTGCAAAAAAAAAAAAAAACCCATAAACTTCTGTAAATGAGGCCTGAGCTGAAAGCGAGCTAATGTTTATAGAGAGAGACAGAGAGAGAGGCTCTGAGAGAGAGAGATGGTCCACGGCTGGATGGATATTACATTTTTTTACGTGCGCGCGGGCGT
>JAPTYQ010034439.1:0-11171 GCA_029814465.1 Ostorhinchus cyanosoma
TGATATCTGTGTAATAACCACTGGAATCTGTTCGGCTTCTGCCATTGTCTCTTATTGCCACCGCTGCTTTGCATTATGGGATATTTATGCTGGCTAAGTGTCCAGAAGTCACAGGCACTAATTCACATACTATCAGTTTCATTCTGCAGGTTTGTGCATTTTAAACAACTTTTCATATGTACCCTTTTAAGTAATAGAATGCTTTATACAGTTTATTTAGGGATATTAAAACATATTAATATGAAATTATGTTATTGTTCATACTCAAATACTTGGTTGGGACTCTCAGATTTTATTTGGGTCGCCACATAAATGCACATTTTCTTAGACCTTTCAACCTGAGGCATGTTTTTGATGGTTGTGTATATTGGTATTGCTTGAGTTCTAATGAAAAGCTTTGGTAGATTGTTTGTTTTGACTTGATTCTGCATAAATGCGCTTGTTTTTCCTCATCTAAGTATTTTATATGTGCATATTTTCAATAACACAGGCACAGAAGTAGCGACTTATCAAATATCTGTCTCTGAAATGGATGTAAAATGGTCCTGAACGCTGATTTTTACACAGATTTGCTCTTAAAAATTCAGCTTTTTTTCTGAAATCTGATGAAAAGGAGTGGAAGTTGAGATACGGCAGCGTATACGGCTGGAGCTGTGATGCTTATCACAGCTACAGAACATTTCAGTCGAACAGGCTGCCTGCTTCATGGCATACATTTTTGTTATTTTTAAACACGCACAGCTAAATAATTAATCCACTGCACGTCAGGCTGAACGCTGGGTTTAGATTTACATCATCGACTCCATGTCTGTGCACTGGAGTTCCCACAGTGGCTACTTAATACCAAACCCAGACTGAAAAAAACAAAACTGGATAACAGCTGATGTTTTTGGTAGAGGTTAAAAGAATAAAATCAGTTTATTTTATATTTGGGGATATTAATACAATGTTTAATGCCAGGATTAAATAATAAAATCAGTTTATTTTATATTTGGGGATATTAATCCAATGTTTAACAACAGGATTAAGGAACAAAATTTGTTTATTTTGTATTGAGGGATATTAATATAATGTTTAAAGCCAGGATTAATGAACAAAATCAGTTTATTTTTTATTTGAAAATATTAATGCAATGTTTAATTCCTGGACAAAGGTGCAAAATCACTTTATTTTGTATTTAGAATAGGTGTTTGCAGAAAAGCCTCATTCTTTCCAGTTTGTTGTATTGGAATGAAACATTTGTCTTAAAATGCAGTAAACAACCTCTCCCATGGGAGCTTCAGAACGGTTTAATAAGACACTGTGGCATTTTAGGCACGTCCTGTATTTGGGAGATGTTGTGTTGTCATGGCGATGAGAGAAAACATTGCGTGGCGGTCAGACAGAGGCCAAAAAGTTAAAGGATTACGAGCTGTGACGATGCAGATTGGATTCCGCTATTATCCAGTTCCTTTGCAGTCCCAGGAGAGTTTGGGCTGTTGTAATCCTCCCAGGCCGTTGTTATCGCCACCGTTGTCTAGAGGCAGCGTTCGTCTGATCTCTGGAGTTCCTCTCATCCCCGTCCTATCTGCTGTGACACCATGTGGCCTGGAGAGACACTTTATAGTCCCATCCAGATATAGAAACGTCAGCTGGTTTGGGGGAAAAAAGTCTTAAACAAACAGCGTCAAGTTCATGTCACACAAAACAAAACACCAATATGTCAGAATAAAACTTATTTAGGACGAAACCCTTGGATGGCTTTATCTTTATCTATACTGGATGAATGTACATGTTCTACGGCGCTGTTTTCTTTACAAGTCATGCATGGAAGAACTTTTTTTTTAGAAATGATCCATTTTCAAAGCTGTTTGTGTTTAAATAGTATCGTATAACTGTGCCGTACATGGCGTTGGCCTCATGGTATAGTCGTCTAAGTCTGTGTGGTGCACTATGTGGACAAAAGTATGTGGACGTGTTGAAATCAGGTGTTTCTCCAAGATTTTAACCCTTTAAATGCCACTTTGAATATGTCATTCCACTTGTTTTAATGAAAAAAATGATGGGCTAAAATTCTTCACTTTTTAAAAATACATCAACCATTTAAACACAGAACATTGCTGTATAGGTTGTTTGCCCATACCCCCCCCCCCACACACACAATATTGTTGGGGCATTGGGGGGGTGGTGCCAGTTGACTGATGATGCCGTTAGTGGGCCTTGGTTCAAACATAATGGTCCCACACTTGAAAACCTTCGGCCTTCAGTCCACGCCAGAGTTCCTCAGCCTTTTTTGAAGGCAGTTTGTCGTCCGTCTGTCTGTGCAAAAAAACTGTGGCCTGGACTGAAGGCCGAGGGGTTTCAAGTGCATTTGTCAGTAAAACATAATGTACAGCGAGTTATTAATTTCTATAGATAGATAGATAAGGTTTAAAAACAGGAGATATTGCCCCAAAGTGCTTTACAGACAAAGATAGTAATAAGATAAAAACAATCAGGGTAGAACATGGGCTACAGTATAAGAAAGACAGAGAATACAACACAAGTTAAAGGAACATTAGGACTCAGGGATAGGAATGATCAATATAGAGTTTTTAGGGGACATATTAGATTGTAGTGAGGTGCTACAGTAGAATATATCCACAGCTTTAATGTGACTTATTGCATGTGATTTTCACTGTAAAACCTGACTAGAAACCTGATGTGAGCTTCCCTTTGAATTCATCGATGCTGTGTAAATGAGTTTATTTTTCACATGAATATCTATGCTAATAACATGTTGGGTTCATGCTAACGTGTGATTTTTCGACATATGTTCCAGCAGCAGCTTCGTAGCTCCCCTGCAGGAACTCCACAGACCCCTCAGGGTTTGCGAACCCCCGTTGACAACCCAGGCTTTAGTGGAATCAAGCGGTTAATCCTCCCCTCCCTCGCCGATGGCGATGCTCTGATCCGATGGGTGGGGTGTAGAACTTCGACCTCCTGCCTGTTCCATCTAAGCCTGGTTCTCCACAGCAGGAACATGGAGCTTTGGGGTTTGACCAGGACCTACCACCTGGGGCTGCCTGGCAATGCAACGCGCCTGGAGTGATAATTAATGGGAATTACCATTGCCATAAGAGCCACTTTAGAAGGGGAGGAGGGAGGATGGTGGGATTGTACAGAGAGGAGATCATTGAGACATAATGACTGTGCTGAAGAGACGGAGATGGATGTAGTGGGAGGGGGGATGAAAAGAGACTAATGTGATTATTTTTTTTCTGGCAGGCGACATACCAGCTTTGGCAGTGGCATGTTTTCCCCCCAAAGTCAAACAGATAAATATACTGCAGGTTCGTAGGTACAGGTCTCATAAATATCATGATTTATTTAACTCAGTTCTGCAAAAAGAGGGATGAGTGGCTCTGAGGCGTGACGCTCTGACAAAAAAAAAAATCTTTTTTTTCCAACTGTAAAAAGCCTCGCTGTCCTCCACTCAGATTCCACTGCATAAAACGCTTGCTTAGTCCCGAGTACACTTGACTGGAGAAAGGAAGCGCCTCAGGCTAGACTCACTGTGATGAAACAGATCGTTGGGAAAAGGCCACAGAGCCCAAGTAAGTAAAAACCAATCCAAATAATTAGTTCTGAGCTAATAGTCTTCAAACTACAGACTTTCAGAGGAGCAGAGCTGATCAGGTTTTCTTCAGCAAACACATTAATTACAATCAAGTCTCAAAGTGATTTTATACCAAAGATGGCAATAATTATGACAGACTAAACTTATTGCATTAGTTCCCCTGGTAATCTTGTTTACTGCCGTCTGCCAGTCTTCATTACACAGAAAACCATGCTGACATTTTCAAACATTTCATTGGTTTTACACCATTTGATTTGGACTCAGAGGATGGAGAGCAGGGGTGTCGGACTAAAATGAATGCACAATAGCCGATAAATTATTACAACTTCTTCTTTTAGTTAATTAAAAAAACTAAAATTCAGAAAATATTTACATTTATAAACTATCCTTTCACTAAAACCACGTGAATAACCTCAAAGTGCAATTTTTACAACATTATACCTCAATTTATCAGTCTACATGTGCGTCACAATGTTCTCTAAACATTCAGTAACAGTAGTGTTGTAGTACTCCAGATTGGTCTTGGTCATGAGACGGCTTTTTTTTACGTCTTGGTCTTGATCTGATTTTTACGTGGTCTTGTCTCGGACTGTGCGGACTGGAGATTTTAAGACGAGCCTTGTTTGTTTTGGACAGTTCTGACGTTTCAGTGTTTGGTTGGTGTGTTTTCTTCAGGCTTGGTTTGTTCCCATCATTTTACTGCTGTACTTCTGTGAATGAAACAGCTGCTGTTCGCTTGATGGATGCTAGATTTTTGACCCAGAAAAATAAACTACAAATTGAGATTTCCTGCACTGTGCTGCTTTGAAAATAGGGCAGAGACTGTTTGTCACTGTTACTGTAAATCAATCTGAAAATAGAGAATTCTTATTTTGTTGACTCTAACAGTTTTTCGTTGTGTGTACAGTTTTGGTCTTGGTTTCAGATGCTGCAGTCTTTACTACAACACTAGGTAACAGGTATCATATGAGTTTGGAACTAAAATAAGAAAAAGTTTGTATTTGTAGTTCAAGGTTAAACTGGAATAGTCCCCCCCCCCTTTTTTTTTTTTTAAACATAATTTTTATTTAGTTTTGCTCATACAAATATACACAACATTTTACATACATGACCATATCCAAACCAACATTCTCATATAGCATACATACAAATATTGATTATAATTAATCACAAATGAAACATGAATGACCAAAAATAAATAAATTAAAACATACATGTATATGACCACTTCTGAATGCTTATTGCTTTTAAAGGTTCATCATGGGACTCCATCTCTTTGTAAATAGCTCTCCCTGAATTCAAAGTACATAATTAATTTGCTCCATCTCAGATTTCTCTCACTTTCTCAATCCAAATGTTATATGTGGGAGGTTCAGGTTTCAACCATGTGATAGATGCATTTAATGGCTGCTGTTAGTAAAATTTGAAAGAGGTATTTTTGGTTATTTCCCTCTAAACTTTTTGGGATTACACCTAAAATAGCTAACTTTAAATCTTGAGCAAGTGTCTGGTTGAAAACTGTTCACAGCGACAAATGTATCATCCCAGAAAAGTCTAGTTTTCCTCTTTTGAAGCTAAACTAGTCCAGTTGAACCTTGAAGAACTACCAAGAAAATTTTTTTTTGTCATTATTTCACTATAGGTTATTATGCTGTTATTTTACTTTAGATCATACTTAACTCCTGAACTAAAATTAATACGACACCCTAGATTGTTAATGTGTTGCATTTTGCAAATTCCTCCCATGAGCTGGATTGGACCCTTTAGTGGTCTGGTTTTGGCCCCTGGACCACATGTTTGACAGCCCTGATGTAGACGATATCCTAACACTGCTGATTGGTTTCAGTTTTAAATGTAGCTGTATACAGGGTTTCTGCGGAGTCTTTACAAATCTGCATTTAAAACCTTAAAAAGTATTCAATTTGATATGGTAGATCTGAAGGTATAGTGCCATTAACCTGTTGACTGTATTGTGTTTAAATATCTGTTAAATGTCCAAACTGCAAAGAAAATAACGATGGTCAACTCAGTTCCTCTTGTTCTAACCCGACAGTTGATATTGAAATTGGAAACTGTTATAAAAATTATTGCTAAGTTTGCAGCTTCCGGTGAGAAATGCCTCGGAACAGTGGAAATCGAGGCGTGGGAGTAAATAAATACATTTTCCTAAAGTCTAGGAGCCAGTATGGTCATGAAATAGGCATTAAATTCAGTTCTAAGAAATCTTAACCTCCTAAGACCCAGGGCATGTCAGGAAAGTACATGTTTTGGCTTTTTTAAATTAATTGCCTATATTGGAAACATCATGATGCAAGAGGTTTTTTCAGATGCATTTAAAAAAAAAAATTATGGATTGTCCTTTGCGGTGGACAGTTTTTTTTTTTTTTTGGGTCCTAGGAGGCTAAAAAGTCTTAAATTTAACTTGTAGGAACCCTGTGAATACAAGGTAGATGATGCAACATTTCAGAAAAGCTGCTGTGTTGCTTCTGACAAACCACAAGTGGTTTCCGATAATGGAAAAAAAAAATTTCAGATTGACTAAAAAAATGAACAAAATAAGGGAAAAAGTGGACAAACATAAGGATCAAAATGAGCAAAGACACAAATTTGCAGCAAAATGAGACAAAAAACGAACAAAATAGGCAAAATGGACAAAAATTACCACAAATAAGTAACACGGTGAACAAAAAGGATGGAAAAGGACTTTAGTCTTTCCAGGACTGATGCAAAATAAGTTGCATGACTGTCAAATACAGTTTAAAGAATACAGTTGTCAAATATTCCATCTTAATATGTAAAATGTGCTATGTGATATAAAAGTGCTGTGTGTATTCAATAAAAAAATCTGTTTAAAGTCTATAAAATACTAGTCGTTTTAGAGACCTAATTGCTACAGTCTCTTTTTTTTTTTTTGACCACATGAAAAGGTTAATTTTGCTAAATAATCATAATTATATTGACGGTGTGTGAATCTCTGCAGTGATTGGTCATTTCAGCTGTCCATCTCCTGGGCCGCTGTGGGTCCGACGCTAGATTGATCGTCCTCGAGCAGGAAGGTTGCCGGTTTGATTCTAGGTTCCTGTGTCAATATGTTAAACCGTCCTTAGGTATTTGGGTGCATGAGCTACCTTTTTCTGGTTTTCTAAGAGTCAGTAAGGTGAGAGAATCGATATGAAAGTGCACTCCATCTGGCTGTTTTTAGACGTGTGATTGGCTGAAATCTTCCATCTCAGGCTGGATTTTCTAAAGCCGAAAACAGAACCCAGAGGAGCCACAACGGTGTCCTCCGACTGTTGATGCAAGACAAGAAAGAATCTTACAAAAACATCGATTGAATATGTGAGTCGACTTCAATATTTATCACGCAGTCAAAGCAACAAGCCTTACATCACCTGTGGGTGATTTGGACCTATGCCCTGGATTTTGCCTCTCAGGATAAATAACAGCTGCTGTGTCTTACTAATGGGCTATATTCAGTCACTATTTATGCCCCAGACCAGACCTGTAACCTCTGGTGCATGGTGGGTGGGAAAGTGTCATTTTAAGCTCATGTTCTTATAATTAATTGACGGTATTTCTTTGTAATCGGTTTGTATTTTCTGGTGTTTTGCAGTACGTCCGATGAGTAACATTAGTGTCATAAAAATATGTGAAATGAGCTGCTATAAAGTGTTTGATGTGGATGGAAACCTGGAGGCATTTTCGTTGCACATTATGGGATGTGCCTCTGAATAAAAGGGCATTTTGCTTCAGTCTTTGGTTGTTTTTTTTTTTTATCTTTTGGAGGTGTTGAGAGCTGCTGGAGTCTGTGTTCACTGAGGTTTTTTTTCACAGCAGACAGCTGGAAAGTGGGAACAGTCTCCTACCTCTGGGGGTTTCCATTCCAGTTTGCTTTTGAGTTTTTCTTGACCCGGGGGTAAAATATACCTGGAATGAGCTTGGCGCCTCGTCTCGAATGTGTCTCCATCAAAGACTCTACACTAGAATTATGGTCAGGTTCAATGGAAACTTCACCCGGTGAGGGGAAAACACTGGTGTTTCAATCCTTTTATGTCATGTTGAAATGGAGACTTGAGCCACTTTGTTGCTTCACCGGCAGAAAAGCCACGAGTTACTGAGAAGGTGTTTTGGTTGTCATTGTCTTTATTAGAGCTGGGTAAAAAAAAATCGATTTGAACGATTTTGGATCAATTTTAATTTAGTGTTATGTATTAATAGTGGATGAGATCACTTTTTCAGAGCAGGACTGTGAGTACCTGGCCCAGGTACCGCTGATGCAGAGGCGTGGCCAGCTCTGTCTTACGGGCCCCTGGGGGAGATGGGGCGTCTCGATCTTGCTCTCAATGGCTCTGCTGTTTGAAGTCCTCCCGGCCTCAAACTTGAACCTGCCTGGACCGTCTGGTTGGCGGAAGCTCTCCGAGGCAGGTCGTGGAAGCCAGTCATTCTAGGAATATTAACTCGGGTCCATATTCAGCCATAGATGAGTGTGGAGTTAGAGGAATAATTAAGCATCTTCAGTGTCCCTTTGACATGCACTGCTCAAACAATCACGGACAGCTAACACCCCCAGCACAGACAATCATGGACCACATAGACAATCACGGACAGCTACACACAACACACCACTGTTGACAATCACAAACCACCACCCCAAGTGCTGACAATCATACCACCCCCCAATAATTGGCATAATTAATACTATTCGTATATACTTTTAGATGCACAGTGCAACTACTTTGTTTTGAATTAATTACCATAATTGAGTTTTCTATAATAATAATGTGAAATGAATATCAAAGAATTGTATAAGGCAAAAGAAAATCACCTTTCATTGATCATTTTGAAGAATAAAACGGAATTCAAGACTATTTTCTTCATAAGGAATCGACCGTTTTATTAATTTGGCTGCTTAATCTGTGCTAACACTCATGTTAGAAATGGTCAATATTGGCACACTATTGTAGATACTAACATCAAAAGATTAGTTTTCAGCCATTTTCACAACAGTTTTCCAATTTTCCAACACAAAAAAAATCAATCGAAGCTAAAAACAGACGTACCGCAAAAATTCAATAGCCAGATACAAAAATAAGAATCCTTAATTACTTGCATGGACAGCATTGCCATCTTTTCAGTGTCAAATCCTGTTTTTATTCCTATCAACCAGTTGATTAGATCTTAATTATTGAACACAAGCTGTTGAAATGTCATCCTGTTTGTTAACATTCAGTCGTTTGATTCTCCATTAAAATGCTTCCTGTGTGTCTGCAGTGTATCGGTGTGTGTTTGTGAATATTTACTGGGCGTCCACTGTCAGATAGTGGCGACGTCTGCAGAAACACACTCAATCGTCCGTTCATGCAATAACACAGACCTGTATTGGATTGTGTTGCCTGCACTTCTCTAGTTACAGCTGTAAATTGTTCAATGAATTTTATAGCATTGCCTGGTCTAAAACGGACCGGACAGCAGAGTTTGGAGCTGCTGCAGTCCTCCATTATCTGTTTAATCTGTGAGGATGGATGTCCGCCGCAGCTGATGAGCAGAGTTAAACAACTTTCAGCCGGTGTTTACGGGTCGTCTCATTGATTTGAGAGTTTCTACTCTGGAGTCCACACTTGATTAGAGTCTCTGAGCGGTGGAAATGTCATTATGTCCATGTGAAATTTGCAAAGACATCAAGAGGGACTAAAATTAGAGCTGTATTTGCACCAAGCTTACTTCGTTTTCTTTTAAACCCATGAGCTATTGTGAAGGTGCCGTCTCCAGTGATGTCCTAATAAAAAAAAAAAAAAAAAAAAAAATTATAAATGTGCATTTTCTCCTAATGGTCCATATTTTAATGGTTTATAACATGTACATGCTTACAGATATTAATATAGTTACTACTGAGCACTGATAGGAAGTCATATATGGACTTTTATTTGGGTCCATGACGTTTGACCTTGAAAGGTCAAGGTCACCAGTGTCTATATTTTAACAATTTTCCAAAACTACTGGTTGGATTCACTTCAATTTTGCTATTTATCTTCCTTGGGACAATGTCTACAAGGTTTGCTAACAGTTTTAGAAATCTTTATTTTTGTAATTTTTAAAAATTCATTCAAAAAAACATTTCAAAAAAAAAAAAAGTCAAACATTTGACTTTCCTTCTAATGGTCCATATTTTGATGGTTTATAATGTAAATGATTCCAGATATTGATATAGTTCCTATTGATCATTGATAGAAGTCATATATGGACTTGAATTGAATTATTTGCGTTCTCCTCCAGTGAAAGTCCCGCCCACTTCTATTCATCTGTCACCTCAACTTCAGCTGAGACACAGGGACATCGATCCTACATTTATTGCACAGGAATGTCTTTTTGCGCTCCCTTTGTCTATCAAATATTCTGCTGTTTAATCATCTTTCTGTCTTGAACAACCAAAAAACGTATTTGACACCAAACCAGTTCTGCTAATGGATACTAATGACTCGTTGGGGTCATAATGTTGATGTGTGACCTCAGAGCAGAGGCTGAAAACATTATGCTACCTACACTCACATAGTAATTGGGTTTGTGGTTTAATGAAATTCCTCTCGCGGACAGTTCTTCACCTTGAGATGTGTCCTTGCATGTTTTTAAGACGTGAAAAGTTTTCTGTCTGTGAGGAGAATAATTTCGTTGTTTCCTTCTAGAGAAATCCTCCATGTCAGTGTTAAAGGAAGCCCTGAAAACTGACTACCACTAATGTTTAGCCTGTAACTGAATTAGATTAAGATAAACTCATAAAGACCCACTTCTTCTTTTGATTTAGTGGTGAATTTTTCTCTCTATTAGATTTTTCTTACATGACTTATCACCATTTATAGGACTATTATCCTCTATTTTGTCAGGTTTTTTTTTCAGGCAAAATCAGGGATTTTCTCATATGAAATTCTCTGATCATATTGATTTTCATCAAAGTTGGGGGTTATTATATCAGAAAATGAGAAGTGAAGAAAAAGTGACTTTATCAGTAAAGATATTATGTTGAATAACTGACATTACCCAGTGTCCATCCACCTCCATGGGTTTTACTGGTGAATTGGTGTTACAGAAGAGACTTAATGAAAAGATGGTTAAAACGGACTAAAATTTGGTCAAACGAGTCTAAAAGATTGCAAAACCAAACTGTTTGACTGTTAAACCAGATTTAAAAGTATAGTATAAATAGTAAAGTTTAGGTTTAAATAGACTATAAGTTGGTAAAACTAGTACAAAAGACGGAATAACTAAGCTTAAAACTGGATAAAATAAACTAAAATATAATGAAACCAAATGGAAAAAAATGGTTAAACTAAGAGATGAGTTAAACAGACTAGAGGGTGGTAAAACTGTAATAAGAGGGTTAAAGATGGTTACAATTGGGGATAATGGAGAAGATGATGGTGTTTCCATGGTAACTATGGAGTGTCTCAACGTCCAAATGGGTCATATCTGATGACCATGAAAAGATGAACTGTATTTACATCAATTATTGACATGGATTGATAGGATTAGTGGATCAACAGGTATTAAACAGTTTAGATCAGTAGATGGTTTAGGTTAA
>JAPTYQ010034460.1:0-11169 GCA_029814465.1 Ostorhinchus cyanosoma
CACACACTACAACAAAAACTACAATATATAGAGATATATAATATATACAAAACCTCTTGTGGATAAAAACTGTGCTTGAGTCTTTTTTTGGGGGGGGGTATTGTTATGGTGTCCTGAATCTCCTTCCGGTGGGGTAGCGGGATCCAGGAAGGGGGGAAGGGGGGTCTTTGATGATTGAATTTGTCAATGATGTGAATGTTTGCCTCAGAATCACAGCTCATGACCTACATTCAGTCAAAGCCGTAGTGTTTGATGGTTTCCAGGACAGTGGGCAGAGTTTCAACACAGGAAGACTGAGTCTGTCTGACACACTGGTCTGTGGTTAAATATACACTGGTCTGGGGTTAAATATACACAGATCTGGAGTTAAATACACACTGGTCTGGAGTTAAATACACACTGGTCAATGGTTAACTATACACAGGTCTGGGGTTAAATATACACAGATCTAGTTAAATACACACTGGTCTGGAGTTAAATACACACCGGTCTGGTGTTAAATACACACTGGTCTGGGGTTAAATACACACTGATCTGGAGTTAAATACACACTCGTCTGGGGTTAAATACACACTGGTCTGGGGTTAAATACACACTGACCTGGAGTTAAATACACACTGGTCTGGGGTTAAATACACACTGGTCTGTGGTTAAATACACACTGGTTTGTGGTTAAATACACACTGGTCTAGGATTAAATACACACTGGTTGGAGTTAAATACACACTGGTCTGTGGTTAAATACACACTGGTTTGTGGTTAAATACACACTGGTCTAGGATTAAATACACACTGGTTGGAGTTAAATACACACTGGTCTGTGGTTAAATACACACTGGTCTAGGGTTAAATACACACTGGTTGGAGTTAAAAACACACTGGTCTGTGGTTAAATACACACCGGTCTGTGGTTAAACATACACTGATCTGGAGTTGAATACACACTGGTCTGTGGTTAAACACACACCGGTCTGTGGATAAATATACACTGGTCTGGAGTTAAATACACACTGGTCTGTGGTTAAATACACATCAGTCTGTGGTTAAATATACACTGGTCTGGGTTGAAATACACACTGGTCTGGTCTGGACAGACAGTTTCCTCATGTCGTTTTATCGCCGTATCGTTGATGGAACCTGGGGCTCCGCCTCCATCGAGCTGCAGGAGTCATGCATGAATGACTGGATTGGCCCAGGCACCACTGACCTTCCCCACCTACAGGGGGCGTGGTTAACCCTTTATAGGTCACTCACTAAAATACTGTCACATTCCATATTCCAACCTTAGTGTGCTACTGAACATCCTCAGCTACCTGCTCATCGGTTGCCATGACAACAGTCTCCCTCCTCTTGCCATCAAACATCCCAGCAGCACTTGGTACAAACTAAATACATGCAATAATGTAATAGGGTCATAAACGGACCAACGTCAGTCCTAATCAGTGGTTCCATATGAGCTGTCAAAGCCACATTCGTTCAGGTTCCACCTTCAGCCTAAACTGAGCTCAAATGGACCCAACCAGGCCAATCACAAAAATGAAAAATGTCTAAGTACATGAGGAAAATATTGGCATCTACAAAATTTCCTTAAAATGTAAATGACAATTTGAAATTTATCAAGAAAATTAGATGCAATTGTACCAATATTCTGCCTCAGTTCATCATTTACACATGTTCATTATAATGTACGGATACAGCGGATCTATAAATACACACAACATTTAATGAGATGGAACACCGGTACCAATACAAGGACAAGGTTTGGAGTACCCTGAAATAGACTATATACAGCAGAGTACCCCTGAAATAGACTATATACAACTGAGTACCCTAAGGTAGACCATATACAGCAGAGTGCCCGTGAAATGGACTATATACGGCCGAGTACCCCTGAAATAGACTATGTACGGCAGAGTACCCCTGAAATAGACTATATACGGCCGAGTACCCCTGAAATAGACTATGTACGGCAGAGTACCCCTGAAATAGATTATATACGACAGAGTACCCTGAAATAGACCATATAGAGCAGAGTGCCTCTGAAATAGACTATATATGGCCAGGTACCCCTGAAATAGACTATATACGGCCGAGTACCCCTAAAAAAAGAATATATACGGCCGGGTACCCCTGAAACAGATTATATACGGCAGAGTACCACTGAAATAGGCTATATACAGGACTACCCTGAAATAGACTATATACGTATGGCAGAGTACCCCCTGGTCTTCCTTGGTGGAGGTCTGCATTAGTAAATAGAGTTACGACTATGAAGAGCCTGTGGACCAGTGCAGCAAATCCATGGATATGTATGTATCACACATACACACACACACAGGTTTAATAATGGCCTGGTCTTCTAAACTGTCAGCGTTTTTTCTTCTCTCTGGTGAATCAGTGCAGTTCATTCTCCTCCTATAGAATGGCTCCTGGCTTGTTTCCTTGTAATTACCATCGGAGGTGCTCTACCCCCTCCCCCTCCGTGCTGACGGCCCTGTTCTTCTCACCTCCTTCTCTCTCTGCTCACTTTAATACCAGTCAAGGCTGAAGCTCCTCCCACTTCACGGCGCTGTTTCCTTATCTTTTCACCCACTATATAAACTGTATTTCACTAGAACCTTCTGTAAATATAACCTGTTCATATATATTTGTTTAATGGAAAAATGACACTTTCACCAAAACTCTTGTTTGCTGATGAATAGTTTTAGTTCTTGTCAGAGGTGGCTTTTCAGAGTTAAAGTGGTTTATGGTCCAAAACTGTAATGTCCAGACCTTGATGTCCAACTAGAGTCACTTGATGTTGATGGATGTTAGAACAAAAGAAGAAGAGTTGAACCCAAACGTGTATGTGTGGACATACCAGGAAACCACAGCATTTAGAACATCGTGGTAGATAGAGAGGTAAGGAGCATTCTAGAGTCAAAAAAACACCGATTTATGGAACTCCTGTTTATGGAAGGACTTCTACTGACATCTATCAGAAGAAAGAAACCAATCAGATTCACATTTGGACTGAATGGACAAACACACATTACATACTTGTGTTGGAACACATTTAGGAAATATGGATAAAGTTTAGAGCAGATGAACCATGGGAAAGGGACCCGTGAGTCTGTCAGAGACATCACACATGCTCAGTGTGTCCAGGTCTGCAGCTCCATGGCGGTTTTTACCACTGCATGAGCATGTTTGATGACAGTGACCCCAAGAGAATGCTGACGCAGTGAAATGTCCTCGATGTTGCCCCGCCCACACTGACTTCACACATCCCATCATATTGTGTGGATTGACTGTATCCTTCAGGTAGCTGCTGTACATTCCATTATCATCCTCTATTAAAACACATCTAATACTTTTAGTGTTATATATACGTACGTATCCAACTGACCAGTTTCATGTCTGACTTAATCACAGAAGTCAGTTCCACTGGATCTGCTTCATCTTCACATATGTGAAGTCTAACCCTACGTTCAGATGCAGGTAAATGTTCCCAAATCTGATGTTTAACCCATATGTGACCTGATCTGTTCCAGACCATCTGAACAGCACTAATCCGACCCAGACCACTTTCATATGTGGTCCTAAATCTGATATGGATCTGATATTTTGTGACTTCAGTCTGAATGGCCAGGTTGCATTTATCCGACCTTTACGTCACTGAAATGAGACTAACATCACAGTTCTTCGTCCCAGAAGGAGGAGCAGAAAAACAGATTTACTCTAAACATAGTGTATGTTTGCGTGGTCACGTAGTCCATCAGGATCTCTTTAGTCCTTGTGGGTCACTTCAGGGTCACTTTCAGAATTAGACTCAAAACTTATAGAATGGAATATGAACGAACATACAAACAGATCAGATTTGACCCAAACATCTGAACTGTACGTTCAGACCTGCTGTGCACAGATCCTTGAATGTTCTTTTTTATCTTACACAGTAGCGAAACTATTTTTCAGATCAAACGCATTTTTATATTATTTTACATTATATTTAATATATAAATCTGCATGTAACACGGACAAAAGGACACCAAAATTACACACTACTATTTTTGTGAATATCTCTTTATTCTCTCACAGGTGCATTTTGGGAATTGAACTAATTATTCAAGCCAGAGTGTTTCACTAATATGACCACTGTTGAAAAATCATTCGTCATTTATTTGTGTTTAAGTGGGCAGGTTCTGCATGTAACTCCAGTGGACACGATGTGTTCCACACTAAACCTGGAATGAGACGTAGATTGATGAAAAACCCACAGTGTCTTTATTTAGAGTTGATAGAAGAGCATTTACAGCCATGTTCAAGCATCGAATGCACTGACACCTAGGGAGATTTAATTGTCTATATTTGGGGCCTATTTTTGGACCCAATATTTGATTAGAAATTCATTAATTATGGGATAGATCAGAGCAAGAGGATCATTTTAGTGCATTTATCTGAGGTCATCATTAGGTCCATCCTGGGGGAAATATGTCTACATTTACCTTTGATTATTGGGTCTAAAAAGATGGAAAAGTGACAGATACTAAAATAAACCAGTTTCATGGACAGAACCATTTACACGTACACACACACACAAACACACACGAATGCAGATGAAGTATGAGTCGGTCTGTCATCGCCTCATAGGCTTGTGACAGTCGTTCTTATTTCGACACTGAAGGTTCTGTGCTGTCGCTGCTCAGTCCTGCTCCTGTTCTTGACTGACTGTGTTTATCAGAGTGTGTTTAAGTGGAACAGACACAGACCATGAAAGCCTGGAACTTCTGGCTGCAGCCGCTGGGCTCAACATGAATTCCCAGTGGACCACCAAGGATGAGATCCAGCACCGACTGGACCCAGGCCCACGGGACGGGCACCCAGTGAACCCCTACCTGGGACCAGGGCTCAGGGGTTAAAGGGTTCATATGTGAACCTGTACATGGAACCAGGGCTCAGGGTTAAAGGGTTCATATGTGAACCTGTACCTGGACCCAGGGCTCAGGGGTTAAACTTGTACCTGGTGTGTTCCACAGACAGTCATGAAGCTCAGATGTTGTGGAAAGCTGGAGCTCTGATCTTCTGTAGGTGTAGGTGGAGCTGGACACAAACACAGGTTCATTCTGATCAGGACTGAATTGGCTTCATTAGGACCAGACTCAGGTGGAAGGAGAAGAATCTGATCCAAAAACCAAAGATGTATAGTTCTACTGAGACGGAAAAGAGGTAGAGAGAGCACAGCCTGGTGGATAATAGAAGAACCACAACAGGTTAAGGTTAGTTTAGTCCTGTAGTTAGGGTTAGTTTAGTCCTATACTTACGGGTTAGTTTAGTCCTGTAATTGGGATTAGTTTAGTCCTGTAGTTGGGGTTAGTTTAGTCCTGTAGTTAGTTTGACCTATCCAGCTGTTGAGACTGAACCACTATAACTACAAATGGAGTTTCTAAGGTAAGGCACCGTTAGTCAATATGTGGTTCTCAGTGGGTTCTAATAATAATAATAATGATGAATTAGATTTCTATAGCGCTTTTCAAGGCACCCAAAGCGCTTTACATTAATGATCCATTATTCATTCGCTCTCACTCTGGTAGAGGTAAACTACATCTGTAGCCACAGCTGCAGACTGACGGAAGCGTGGCTGCCAATTCGCGCCTACGGCCCCTCCGACCACCACCAAACATGGAGGCAAGGAGGGTGAAGTGTTTTGCCCAAGGACACAATGGACCGACAGAGAGAGGGGGATTCGAATCGCCAACCCTTTAGTTATTGGACGACCCGCTCTACGTCCTGAGCCATGGCCATCCCTACTCTATTGTCGTCGTTCTGTTGAACATGGTGCTGTTGCTTCAGTTTGTCAGCTCATGTGGAGGGGCCACATCCAAGTGTGTCGTAACTCTCTTTATAGGGCACCGGTGTTTTCCTGCTGAGGTCCCCGCCCACTGTGGGGTCATGTGACCCGTTAATTCCTCCTCCTTGTGGAGCAGACATGGGTGTCCATGTTAAATGGCCTCAGAAACCACCTGTAAACAAACAGATGTTCCTCCAGAAGTGTCCATCCCATCTGCTAAACTGTTTGAGCTCAGACTGGTGGAGAGTCTGAACATACAGATGTAGGACCTGAGTCCAAACTTCTGAAATGAACCAGCACTGACTGTGTGAAGGTGGAGTTAGCTTAACATGTTAGAGACACACACTGAACATGGAGGGAAGGAGTGGAAATCTGTGGGTGTGGTTTCATGTGTGGACAACATTCGACTGGACCAAGGAATGTGTGTTGTGTCACTCTGCCGTTTGTTGCGTCGCTATGCTGTTTGTTGCGTCGCTCTGCCGTTTGTTGCACTAATGATTTCTTAAGTGGCTGTCTGGTGCCCGTCTGTTGGATAATCAGCCCCATTAATGTGAGATTCATCACATTATCTCTACCAATTAGACCCTCCCCACCCCCTCTTCCCTCCCCCCTCCCTCGGGGAAGGCCCTGCTGCATCAGTTCAGCTGGAAAACACTGTGCTTGTGTACATGTGTGTGTTGTGTGTCCTACTGTGGATCCTCATCTGTCATTTATCTGAAGTGACAGTAACTGTTTATTCACACACAGAATAATCCTGCATCAATGACGTCTGTGTTTTTATTCAACACAACCACTGCTGTCTGAACTAAGGGTCTCTCACATGAACTGTGCTGATTGAGTTTACATGATGTCACATTTGGACACCTGGGGGGGGGCAAACCTTATTTGTCTGACAAAAAGGACAAATAAGGTTTATTTACATTAAGGAAACAGCCGATTAATCATGTTCAAACCTGGTTCGTCACACAAATATCTAATGTCTTTTCCGACATTATTCAGGCCATCGGAAAACTGTCGTCCTTTAGGACCGACAGAGGAGACGCCTAGAGGATATTGTAGGTATACAGATGAAGTAAGTATATAGATGTAGCGTGTGTGTGTGTGTGTGTCCATCCACAGCTGACTGCTACAGTTTGTCATACTTCTGTATTTTTGGTCAGTACCAGATTCCTTCTAAACCTTCAGTCGATCGGATCCATATTTTGTCAGATATGAGTCATTTTTTCTAACAATCTCCTTACAATCAGGTTTGTTTCCTGGATCCTCTGACAGATGAACACATCTGATTAACTTAGACCTGGAGATGATAGATCAGCACAAATAGAAGTGAATGTGTTCCGACACCACTGTACTCAACGATTGGAACTATCAGTGCCTCCACAACCTGGAAGTAGGTCCATATTTGGTCCTCCACTTTTTACAACAGGAGTCTATGGGAGTGTGGTAACTGTCTTCTCTACCGCTCTGGACTGATGCATATAAAGAACCTGTCTGACTCCACCCCCTGCTGCTTTAAACATTTTCAATGCCTGCTGTTTGATGTGGAGGATGTTTTTAGACACATGACTGACTTTCCTTCCCACAGTCTTTTCTAAGTGTTGACGCTGCTGTGATGTCGTCAGTGGAACGAGTGTCTGTCACAGAAATAAACACAAGCTCCAACAGTCGCATTCACAGTCAGTCCAGGACGGGAGCTGTCAATCACAGCTGTCAATCAAAGCCCCCCAAACACGACAGATGTCACAGACTCTGTTACTCCCAAAATCTCATGAATGGAGAAACAATTTACAACAGTTTAATCAGCAGAGGCTGAAAGTCCAAGGAAATGTGGAGAGTTGGCAAAGCAAACTGATACGACAAGAAGGAGGAAAAGACATGGGCGTTTGGACAGTGGGAGGAGTCAACCAGGCCAAGAGATGGGAGGAGTTAAGTGACAGATAATGGATAGACTCTAGTGGCTTTTCCATCAGACAAAACTGTACCATCTTTCCTAAATGTGTTCCATGTGTGAATCTGATTAGTTTCTTTCTTCCAGTAAAGTCAGTAGAAGTCATTCCATAAAAATGAGTTCCATTGGGGGGGGTCACTCCAGATCTCCCACAGACAGGAGGCTGAACTGGTTAAATACTGTATAACCTGTTCAGAGTGTCCACACCTGATATTATCCTATAATACTGAGCCTATACCTGTGGCCCCACCCCTTTAGGCCTTCACGTTCTTCTTCTGTTCTGCCTGTTCCTGTCCATCATTTCTCGGGCCTGGGGCCCCTTCTCCTCTGCTTCACAAAACCCTGACGACATCATACTGGACTCATCCAACTGGACTCATCCAACTGGAACCAGTGCAGAGGGTTTTCAATGCGTAATGGTATCATCCTGTCTCAGTCTGAGGGAAAGACAAGTGTGATGTGAAATGGGTATTATGATTATATTATTTGGTGGATTTTCATTTATACAACTTAATGTCATATCGTTATTAAACCTCCATCCAGGATACTTGTTGCAACTCAGTTGAATAAACAGCCCAGCTTTGAGGTACCATTTACATACTGTATATATATTTATCATCTTTCTCCCCTTGGCGGGCCCAACAGGGAACCTCCAAGCTCTCCCGATTACCCAGCATGCCACTGTATGGAGGTCCTTCGGTAACCGTGTGCTGTCGTCTGCTCAGAGTTGCTGATAAACTCGTTTGTTGTGTGTTGTTTTGTCAAACTCCACCAAGGACAGACAAATCTGAACGTCGTGGACCGACCCCGGTGTGGTTCTGTTGTCTGAACATCCTGGACCGACCCTGGTGTGGTTCTGTGAGCAGTCATCATGGATGTATTAACCCACTGATATATTTACTGTCAACGTCCAAATCTGGTTTGTTCAAAATGGAGCAATGACACAGAGGCAACTCTGACCAATCAGTGTCTGCAGTGCTTACATGTCACATTTCAGTATCTCTTCACCCGTTTAGGAACCTCAGCTTAGCAGATACTAAAAAAATTGTACCAGGTACCTGAGTCCAAGTACTTTTACATAATGGAAACGCAAAAAGGTCGAGTCGAGCTGGTACCATTTAGTGGAAACGCAGCCTAAGGTGACTGCACCAGTTCCTGACTAGCTGTAAAACCCACTGAACCAAAAGGCCCTTTGAAGACCTCTGTAGGTGTCACTGGACAGATGGCATCCACCCTTTGAAGACCCCTGTAGGTGTCACCAGACAGATGGGATCCACAGTATAAAGGTGGATCTGACCAGAGGCTAAGGGTTTTTTCTTCACAATCAGACTGGCCTTTCTCTTGCAAAGACATAAAACCCTTGTTGGCCGGCAGTAGAACATTTCCACAACAGACCATGAAGCAGACAGACGGGAGGAGATGTTTAGTGCAGGATGAAGCCTGGGTGGTGGCAGTAAAGTCCTGTCACACTGATGAGAATGAGATCCTGACAAGAAAAGGAAAACAAAGCCTTCATTAGTGTCGACCTCATCAGACTGTTGGTTTTCAGGTTCTATCAGATGGAAGACGGTGGTAAAAGAAGGGTTTGTTCTTACATCAATGAGGAACCAACTGCTGTAGACCTCTGTCCTGGTGGTGGAAGCTTCTGATGCTTTTTCATTCAGTATGAAATGGGAGGAAAAACTAACGGGAACCTCTTGGATCCTCAAATGGAATCTGAACTGTTTAAACACCATCGAAGGAGGGAATGAACATGACAGGAAAACCAGGAAACATGATAACAACTCTGTTTTTATCTTGTATCAGTGCAGCACCGAAAGGATTTGGCTAATGTTTGTTTGAAAAAAAACAAAACAAAATCAGAAAGGAGTGGGATGAAGTACATTGTAGAAGAAGATGGTGTTTCCACAACTACAGAGCCTCTGAATATCCTAACAGGACATATCTGATGGCCATAGGTGGTTTGGGTCTTTAAGGGTTAATCAGTGTGTTCCAATAATAACAGCTCCAAATGTGGCTCCTTCTGCTCATCTATCCAACTCACACATTGAACGTTGGCCTTCATTAGATGATGATGAGCATCAGAGGAAAGTGTTTCTGACAGGATCAGTCAACTCCACATTGGTTTTATTGAAAAGATGAAAGAAGTGAAAGACCAACACACAACTCTGTCAAACTCACAAACACATAAACATTTCATACAGCCGTTTAATAAGACCCAGGGGACGCTTGGATGGAGTTTACTCCAGGAGCTTGAGAAAACCCAAGGCCCAACGCAAAGACTGGTTTGAAGTTCAGACGCTGGTAAAACTGTCAGTCCTTTTCTAAAACCTTCAGTCTGGATTCAGACTCAGATTCTGAAGGTTGTTTTTGGTTGGACTGGGTCAGTGAGAGTCACTTATCCGTCCACTCTCCATGAAAGATGCGGTTTTCTGCACTTCCTCCACTTAAGGCTCTTTGAAAGTGACATGTTTTAGAATTCAAAACTAGTCGAGTGCTAGCATTCTCTACAAACTGGACAATACATGTGACAGGGGTGGATAGTTTAATGGCTAAGGGGCCAAACAGAACCATGTATGTGACGAACTGCGCTGGCATTGGATAGAAATATCGGGGGAAGGGTTAATCTGAGACAGCAGGTGTTGATGAAAACAAACATTGAAGTTCTACGTGACCATGGACCAAATGTCAATGAGACATTCAGTGTCCTCATTGGTCTACGTCTGTCCACGGCTCATGACTGCTGCTATTTGCTCTGACTACCCATGAGGCTCGGACAACTTCCAGTTTTGTTTATTACCCTCAATGCCACATGGTTACGGTGGCTCGTCAAGCACAAAAAGGCTCAAGGTTCCTTGGTTTGTTTGGGCTGAAGGCCGGTTCTTTTCACACCATAAGTGAACTGGACAAGCGTCCATTTGGCAGTGGACCCAGACCACCTAGAAGACGTGGTCTGGGTCCACTTGTTTGATTCAAATCAGAGTTCGTATGTTTGTTTTTCAACCTAAAAAAAGGTCCGGACTTTTTGGGGAAACAAACCCTGGTCCATTTTAAACCAAACAAAGTAAGGTCCAGTAAAAGGATAGTGGACCAGGTACCCAGGCCTAGTCCAAACCACTACACTCCTGGTATTTTTCTTTAGTGGGTTCTAACAGTTCTGCGTCCAAACGCGTATGGTTTCCATAAATCTGTGCGTCCAGGTGTAAACGGTCAAACTGGTTCAGTTTAATCTGTATTCAGTGTAATCATTATCCATACCTATATGTGTTGCTGTAACAAACACAGACAGAGCCTATGGCAGGACACACTCAAAGCACAGAACACACTGAGCATGTGCAGGATACACTCAAAGCACAGAAGAACGCACTGAGCATGTGCAGGATACACTCAAAGC
>JAPTYQ010034517.1:0-11167 GCA_029814465.1 Ostorhinchus cyanosoma
CTTTAATTCCAAATTATTTTATTCCGAATAAATAATTCGGAATTAAAAAGTATCATGTAAACGTAGCCACTGACTGATTGGCCATGAGCTGTTGTGAAGGCGCTGTGTCTGGAGTTGTCTTTGTTGTCATGGACTTTAACTGAATGAGATGAGTTCTCCTCCAGTGAAAGTCCCGCCCACTTCTATAGTTAGATTGATCTGCATTCACACATTTAACTGAGGATTGACTCAGATAGACCAGATGCTGGCATACAGGGACATGGAACTTTTTAATCTTTTACATTATTTCTATCTTTCATTGCATCTTTTAGGTTATTTTCACCGTTCCATCTTTTGTGTAATTTTTGTCTTTTTTTTTGTCTGTCATTGCATCTTCTGTGTCATTTTCATGTTGTTGCATGTGTTAAACATAAAGTAAAACCACACATACCGTTTACCTTCTTCAACTTTCACTCTGCACCAAAAATCTGCCTTTAAACTTGAAAGAAACACTGATTTGACATTTACGGGGACATTTATTGATATTGTCCCATTGGATCATTTTTTTCATGACAGAATTACAGTCATGTCACTCTGACCTCAACACTTTCTGATGTTTTTCTTCAGTAATTTGTGAACATGGATGGTTGTGAGAGTAGACCAAAACACAGCCCGGTTTAACTGGGTTTGAATCCGATGGAAGTCAGTTCTCTGTTAAAAGAAAAAACATGTTCCATCCATCATCAGACGCCTTATCTCGATAGGGTCTCTGTGCATCAGACACATGTTCTGAATGTAAAATGTAAATGGGACATTTTTAGCGTCTGATTATATTTAATAGATCAAACTGCTCGACTGCCAGTTCTTGGAAGGTTGACATGGCAACAGATGGGACTGGTTTGATTCCTGCTGGGCCTTTGACATTAGCTACAAGTGTATGTTTGAGAGAGAGAGAGAGAGAGAGAAAGAGAGAGGGATGAAAGACAGAGGGAGGGGAGGGCAGAGGAAAGAAAGGATGAAGATGAACAGGAAGGAAGAAAGACGACTGGCACCAAAACACAGGGAAAAACTGGAAGCAGAACAGAAGTAGAAGGAAAGGCTGTAAAGGAATCACATCACACTGGCACCGAGGAACAGTCATGCTTTCACTTTGGATTGGTCTAAAACACAAAAGGGTAGAGCTCTGCATTGGCTGAGAGGGAAGGGTGGAAGTGGGCGGGGCAAAGAGCAGCAGAGTGCAGTCAGTGACAGAGACATGGAAGACTTTTTTTACTTTTATCAGCTTTTTAACAAGGTTTAGCGGTGAATTCTTGTAAATGATTGTATATGATAGTGATAGTGCTGGTGGAGTGTTCCTCTAGTGTGTTTAGACATGTTTTTGTCACGTTTCACTGTTTTTTCCTGGCTTTTTGCCAGTTTTTTCTTTTTTTCTTTGTATAGATAAGATGAGATAAGACAAGACAAGAAGGACAAGAGGAAACACACCTTTTAATTGTAAAAGAAGTAGCAGAAAATGATGCAAGAAGGGTTATCAAGACAATTTTGATGTCATGTTAAAACATGACATCAAAATAAAGAAAATGAGAAGAACCTGAGCTCTTTTTCAAGGCAAAAACCATATACAATGTCATTTCTTTTGGATTTGAACTCTTCTTTACTGTCAGATGCTTAATTTTAATGATAAAATGTTTAACACCAAAAATATAGAGTTAAAGTAAGTAAATCAGCAAGTCTTTTAACTAACGATCTAAAATGTATATACTATATTTTTAGAGTTATAACGTTAACTACTGCTTTATTGTGTCTTTCCTTTTTTTTTCTTCTTGTGTTTCTTCTCCAGTTCCTGTCGGAGGTGGAGGCCTGGTGTAAAGTCTGCAGCGAGGGGGGGTTACCGTCTGAAATGCAGGAGCTGGAGCTCGCCATCCACCGCCACCAGAGCCTGTACGAGCAGGTGACCCAGGCCTACACCGAGGTGAGCAGATCCCAGTCCGATAACACCGTAGACCTGGTCGACCTCAGCAACATGGGTCACCAAACAGAAAAATGTCTTAGAAAGTCAGAAATTCAGCTTCATCAAACCTGAAGATACACTGTATATTTAGCATATTTTAGGGCATTTCAGCATATTTTTTGTATGTTTTAGTGCATTGTAGATAGTGTATTTTATTTTATTTTTTTTTGTGTGCATATTTAGTGTGTTTCTGCACATTTTAAAAAAGCATTTTATTGCATTTTAGTATGCTTTTGGGTGTTTTAGTGTATCCTTTGTGCATGGTGATGCATAATAACTATGAGGGCCGTTAGACTGTTATTAATGTGAATGAAAGGAATGAAAATAGACCAAAGGCCAAAGAGAAAAATGTCTCGAAAAAATCTTAAATCCAGCTTCATCAAACCTGCACGTACTCTGTATTTAGCATGTTTTAGTGTATTTCAGCATATTTTTTGTATATGTAGTGCATTTTAGTGTGTTTTTTGTGTAGTTTCGTGCAATTTATATATATTTTAGAATAGTTTTTGTATATTTTAGTATAGTTTAGTAAAATGTAAATACCTTTTGTGTATTTGAATGTATTTTTGCATATATTTGAGTGAATTGTAGTGTCTTTTTTGTGTACTTTAGTGTATTTTTGGGCTTGTTGGTGTAGATTAACTATGAGACCTTTTGGACTTTAGAAGGTCTGAAATTTAACCAAAGATGCTTTGAAAAATGTCTTAAAAAGTCCGCTTCATGGAACCTGCAGATACCCTGGTGAATATTTATTTATGCAGTAGTGATGCATTGTAACTCTCATGCTCTGAAGGATTGTTTCTGTACAGCTGTGACAGAATAGACCAACATTCTGTGTAGACATGTAGTCATGGAGGAGCGGCGCTGCTATATTTGATGTAAAAATAGAAGCAGGGCTGTGGCTGAAGTGGGGGGTCCGTCCTCTGGGTGATGTCAGTGCTGTTGTGCGATGGCTCTGCTGTGGTTAGATTCGGCTTCTGCTGCTTCTGTTGTTGTCACCGTCCTCCTTCACTGTCTGAAAACTCCCTAAATTTAGTGTGGGAACGCTCCCGCTCTTCCCCACTGGAGTCTGTCGGTTTATCTTTAGACACGTCGTTGCCCGGTTCATGCTTATTTGTGAATAGATAAGTCCATATATACACTCACATAAAGCTCTGGGCACAGGCTCAGGTCGGGCTGGTCGGGCTTGGAGAGTCCAGACACCAGTGTTTCCTGTAAAAGTGACACTCAGGCTGCCAACGGTTTGTGTTTTTGGTACTCTGGTCTCTGGATGGGGTGAAAATATAATATAGCTCTGGTGCTTTAACCCTTTAACCCCTGAGACGTTTAGTTTAGTTTATTGGTTTATTATATCGTGGACAATCCCAATTAATTAACTGCATCAGTAACAGTAAAAAGCCAACATGGCTGGTATCCTGCTGTAGTCCCCAGCCTGATGACAATAGGAACCTGAAAAAACCCAATATATTACAACACATTAATTAAAAAGAGAGTTAAGACAGATAAGAGACAAGGTAAACCAATAAAGAATAAAAGAAAAAAGTGAAACATCAGTACGATCATGCAGAGACAGCACATATCATTATGATTCCAGGTAAAGGTTCACATATTAACCCTTAAAGACCTAGTGCTACTTTTATGGCTGGTACTTTACGGATTTTTGTCTCTCGATTACACCCTTCTTACGTGATTTATCACCATTTGATATGATATTATCCTCTATATTTTGTGATTTTTCAGCGAAAGCCGGGTATTTTCATATATTTAATTTTCTGGTCATCTAGATTTTCATAAAAGCTCAGATTAAAGTTCAGAATCATTGTATTTGAAACAGAAAACTGAAGAAAAAGTGACTTTTTCAGCAAAATATATCAATAGCTGAACATTAAAACAAACATGCAACCATATACATGGTGCTTACTTTTTTATTTATTTTTATTTAACCTTTATTTAACCAGGAGAACCTCATTGAGATTAAAAATCTCTTTTCCAAGAGTGTCCTGGCCAAGACGGACAGCAGGACAATAAATAGTTACAAACAGACACAAACTTTCATTCATAAAAATAAAACAAATGTTCAGTACATCAAGTTAAACAAGATCAAGTCAGTTTTAGTCAGTTTCTTCATTTTTATTAATTTGACGCTTTAGTTTTGTTCGTTTTGTTACTTACTTTGTTTGTTTCTCTACATTTAATTTGGTATTTTATTATGTTTTCTTTCATTTTGTTCCGTTTGTGGCTTGTGTGAAACTGTAATGGAGCTAAGCTAATGTCAGTATCACATCCCCTCTGATCCCCTCTTATTCTACCTTATTGACTGTTTCCTTCTTATTTTCACCTGTTTCCATGTTCAGGTGAGTCAGGACGGTAAAGCCCTGTTGGACGTCCTCCAGAGGCCTCTAAGTCCTGGAAACTCTGAGTCGCTGACGGCAACTGCAAATTACTCCAAAGCGGTGAGTGCCATAGTGTTTATTTGGGGATGCAGGGCCGGTTTTGAAGCCAAGGACATGAGGATTACAAGTCAGGCAGAGGGAATGGTTGTAAAATGTAAAATATCAGCGTGGCTCTGCAGATAACCCTCCACGTCTTTACACTTAAGGTTCTAAATGTGCAGAAGCGCAGACTGTCTGGACTGTGGTTGTGTTGTTTTGCAGGTCCACTGCATCCTGGATGTGGTTCATGAGGTCCTGCATCATCAGCGACGTCTGGAGAACATTTGGCAGCATCGAAAAGTCCGACTGCACCAGCGACTGCAGCTGTGTGTGTTCCAACAAGACGTCCAACAGGTACACGACAAACACACAACATCCATTATATGGACAAAAGTATGTGGACACGTTGAATTCAGGTGTTTGTTTTCCAACAGGTTCTGCTTCTGGCTCAGGTCAGAATATAGTTTTGTATTGGGATAAATATCATTGCATTGGTTTGTTTGGGTTCAATTCTTATCTTTGTTTCCAAAATGCCTGAGATGGTTTTTACTGAATTGATCTCAACATTGATTTATTTTTGAAATCCATGCCTATGATTTTAAATGTTCTTCCTCAAAATTTCTAAAATATTTTTCCTGCTCTGACTGTAAATATGGTGACACACTGGTGCCTCACAGCTGGGACCTTTCTGTGTGGACTGTACATGTGTGGATTCTTTCCTCACATCTCACTGAAGAAGAAAAATATCCCCCTAAACTTTTTAAACTATATGGACATAAATATTGGGACACATCATCACCTGTTCATGAGGATCTGAGATACAAAAAACAAAACCAAAAACACCAATATTTCATTGTAAATATTTCAGTTTTTAGAGGTAGAACATTTCAAATCATAGTCATGGATAAAAAAATTATGTTGAGAAAAATTAAGTCAAAACCATCTCTGAGTCATTTTAGAAGCAAAGATAATAATTTAACCCAAACTAACCAATGCACTGATATTTATCCCATAATATCAACTCTATTCTGACATCAGTCCTTATTGTTTTTTCCAGACCCCCGTTAGAAAAGAAACACCTGGATTCAACGTGTCCACATACTTTTGTCCATATCGTGTAGATGAAGACAGAGCGAGTGTGCGGGAGTTAAAAATGGAAAACAGGATGGAGTCAGGATATGTAATTACTCTTGGGTGTTATCTTTGTTTTCTGTAAATTCCAGCTTTTCAAGAATTTAAAGACGCGTTCAGACTTTGACTAAAACGACCTTGTAGGAGTTTTTTCTTTCCCACAAGGCCAGGATCTTGTGGAACCACAGAGGAGCATGTAATCTTCTACACAAGCTTGTAATCAAGTGAGGAGACAACAGTGAAGTGTGTGAGATAAACCTGACTAAGCAGAACAGATGAGGATCACTACAACACTAGTCCGCTGTATGAGGGGAAATTCCTGAGATAAAACACTGTTTCTCTGGTCCCATATTTCAGACTCCAAGGCTGTGTGGGTTTGGAAAGGTGTCAGCCCAGATTCCTGAAGGTTTAGAAGATATTCAGGGGCTTCAGACTTAATATTACAGCTCTGTTTTTTTCTGAAAGATATTTTTAACCAGCACAGACGCTGTCATCAGCAGCAGAGCGGAGTTTGTGTATTATTTTACTTCCCTAAATGTGATTGTGGGTCTGAATGAATGGAGAAAATACCTCTGGCAGCATCGAAACCCCAGGAATCTCAATAAGCTGGTCCAGCCAGTCCACACGTTCTGAAGGCTATTTTTTATTAAGTCCTAATATGGTCTAAAATGAAAAGGATGAAAAAGTGTAACTGATGCAAAGTTATTCAACTGTGAAGCCGCAGATCCAGTAGTTGAGGTGTAATATATGTAGACATGTCATAATATATGTCGACTATAATCAAAAGATAGAAAACTGTAAAAAAAAAAAAGAGGGAGGCTGAGAGTCAAAAATGTACCATGTATGGGAGATTTAGAAAAATTTAGAGGTAGAACATTTAAAATCATAGTCATGGATAAAAAAAAAACAAAATCAGTGTTGACAGGAATAAAGTAAAAACATTCCCATTAGTTAGTTTGGCTTAAATTCTTATCTTTGTTTCCAAAATGTCTCAGAGATGGTTTTTTTTACTTCGTTTCTGTCAATATAATTTATTTATTTATTTATTTATTTATCCATGACTATGACTTTAAATATTCTACCTCAAAAAATGTAAATATTTATATTGAAATATTTATCTCTTAGTCTCAGATCCTCATGAACAGGACATCTTACAGCTGTAGACATGATGTGTCCCAATATTTATGTCCATCTAGTTTATAAACATCACTATTTTCTTTGAACAAAATAACCTACAAAATTAGCAAAAATTAAGAAAATAATCAACAAATTGAGCAAAAATGACCAAGATAATCAACAAATTAAATAAATTAATCAACAAAATTAGCAAAATGACCCAAATAATCAACAAATGGTAAAAAAAAAAAAAACACAATACAATGTAGTTTATGCACTATATGGACATAAATATTGGGACGCATGGCTACAGCTGTAAGAAGTCCTGTTCATGCTGATTTGACATATAAACATCTGTATTTCCTAAGAGTTTAATGGTAGATTATGAGAGAAATTTAGTAAAAACCACCTCTGAAGCATTTTAGAAGCAAAGATAAGAATTGAACCCAAACAAACCAGTGCAATGATATTTGTCCCAATATGAACTATATTCTGACATTAGTCATTATTGTTTTTATTCCAGACCCCTGAATTCAACATGTCCACACACTTTTGTCCAGACAGTATAGTGAACATAAGTTAAATGAAGTGTATTCTTCATATTGTACTGTACATTTACAACAGCAGTACATGTGTTGGTCTGTATCTACACTCATTTATACACGTTTGTGACCTATATTCAATGTTTCATGTACATAGAAGTAGCTGTTGTGATACTAGAGGTCAACTGTGAAAGTAGACGCATTAATAGTCGTATGAGTCAGAAAATGCAGACTCTTCATTCTGAATCCTTACAGCTGTGAGCGCCATAGTAACTTAAATATTACTTGAACAGTTTGCCAAGTTTCGTATTTACGGTCAAAAGAGAAAACGCATAAGAAGTGCATAGTGTGAAGTGAAGTCACTGAGTATGTTCTACGTGGATGAATGAGAGGCTGTGCAGAGACAGAAACAGGGCATCAGGCCGACTACAAATCTACAAACGCAAAGACGACGCGCGGAGTTTGGGCGCCACGCAAACATTTATATGTGTCCCAAGAGGCCGAGGGAAAGAGCTGGAGACGCGAAGACAGAGGAGGAAATAGTGAGAGAATAAGAGATCATATCAGTAGGTTATAAATTCTTTGAAAACACAGCTTTGCCAACTGTAATCGTCATGCATCAGCTTCTATGAGACTCCAGAGAGAGACAGAAGAGACCCACACAGACCCACCGAGGGCGAGAGACACTGGGTTCAAGTGAGAAAAGCAACGAGGGAGAGAGAGAGCGGGCTCATACCCATAGTCTATAAATCAGAGAAAACAGGCCCGTTCCAAGCAGAGTTGTAACGCTGCAGGAAATATGTGACCCCAGAGGGAGCGATGCACGAGTAACGCCTGACAGAGAACGTATTAGGTGTGTAGTTTGATTTGGCACATGGTCTGACCTGTTGTCGCCGGGATACCACAGATGTGTGGTGACCTTTGGTTGACCTCCAGCTGGGTCACCGTTGCATCGACGTCAGAGATTACGACGCGTCTCATCTGTAGACGGTGCTCCTTAAAGAGTGGGTTGGATTATCTGAAGAAGGGTTTTTTCACCTTATCTATTTATCACAGGCTGTTTTAGAAAAACTGAACGGAAAATCGACAGCACGAGAGAAAAACAGCACAAATAATCCGGTTCTAGTTACAGTATGTTTATGTCAGCATTTTCTGGTTCTATCTTTGAAAAATACTGGAAAAACAATTAGAATAAACAGATACATTAGTTTAATGAGCTTCTTATCTTATCTTATCTTATCTTATCTTATCTTATCTTATCTTATCTTATCTTATCTTATCTTATCTTATACCATTTAATTGAAACTGTTGACTACATAATCAGCCTGAGGTTAAATAAATCTATACCTAATAAATGCAGCCTTTCTTAAAACCGTAGAGAACATGTCCCCGTCAGTCTCACGGAACTAAAGCTGTAGAAACAGTTTGATTCATTTCAATATGTAAAGACTGATAAGGTTATTAAAAAAGAAACGCTGAAGCAGAGAATGGAAGCTGACAGGAATCCTGAACTTTAATCACACAGAATATTTAACACTCTGCTCCTCTGATCTGCTGTGACCTAAATTTACCCCGATCGCGTAGGCTTCCTCTGTTCCATCCTTAATTCATGAGGTTTTAGATCATTTTGTTGTGATGGAGAAAAGGGTGAAGTACCAGGAGCAGTAACTGTTGTTCCTCCTCATCCAGGTGATGGACTGGATCGAAAACCACGGAGAGGCGTTCCTCAGCAAACACACCGGTGTTGGTAAATCTCTGCACAGAGCCCGAGCCCTGCAGAAGAGACACGACGACTTCGAAGATGTGGCCCAGGTGAGTCCGACCACCACAGAACATCAACCTAATTCCATGTCCCTGTAGTTAGCGTCTGTTCTATCTGAAACAACCCCCAGCTGAATGTGTGAGGTTCTGTCTGGTTCTGTTCTATGTTCCAGTCCTGTGGTCTGGATGCACATCAATCTAACTATAGAAGTGGGCGGGACTTTCGGTGGAGGAGAACTCATCTAATTCAACCAAAGTCCATATGTGACTTCTATCAGTGATCAATAGGAACTAGACTGATATCTGTAACCATTTACATGTTATAAACCATCAAAATATGGACCAGGAGAAGGAAATGGAAAATTTTAATAATTAAAAAATTCATAAATCAAAATTTCTCAAAATGACGAACATGATGTCAGAAACAGCACCTTCACAACAGCTCATGGACTGTAGACCAGTGGAATAAAGAAGTCACCAGGGAGGAGACATAAAGCACAATGTCCAGGAAAACTCAACAGATACAACAGAGCCATGCCTGATATCTGTACCAAATATGAAAAGGAAAAGGGCAGACTCTTCTATTATCTATCTGGCAGTGTACAGAAATACAAAAATGTATGAAAAAAAAAGATAAGATGAGACTTTAATAATAATAATAATAATAATAATGGATTTGATTTCTATAGCGCTTTTCAAGGCACCCAAAGCACTTTGCATTATTGATCCATTATTCATTCGCTCTCACATTCCCCCTCTGGTGATGGTAAACTACAGCTGCCCTGGGGCAGACTGATGGAAGGTGCCCCTCCGACCTCCAGCGAACATTCATACACATTCATTCACTGTGTGAGTAGCACTGGTGCACTGATTCCACTGTGGGGAAATTAAACAGATGACAGCAGCAAGTGCAGGAAAGACAGAAAATATACACCTATGAAACAGAAAATGCTAAGAGAAAAGAGAAATCTGTTTTTTCTATAAGTATTTATATCAATTTAGATTTACATTTAAATATTATATCCATCTTTACAATAGGGCTGGGCAATAAAATGATAACTATATATTGTGAACTAACGTTTCCTCAATAGAAATATGACACATGCTCGAAAATGTTCCATCATCTTTAAAAAAAAAAAATCTGTCAGTGACGGAATATTTTCGGTTAACATGATCCCTGATGTAAACAGTGTTCAGTTCAATGGAAATGTCTTTATTTTACCCATAAAACGGACTAAAATAGAAGATAAGTTACTACAAAGTAGTGGGGATGGAATTTGACCTGTTGTGATTTATTAGTTCAACACATGTAATTGTGTTTTCTTTGCTTATGGAGTGAAAACAATGAAAAGAATGTTGGTTAAAAAAAACACCAATAGTAAAGAGTCCAAACCCCTGTAAGTGTTGAACATAACGGTTAAAGCTGCTGCATCCACGTCTCCAAATAAAACAGAAAATTCCACTCCACTATCAAAATGCAAATGACTACGTTTGTATTTATCAGATGTTTATTTACTGGCCTCGCGCACATCTGTAAGTAATCTGCCCTGATTAATCCCAAATTTACCAAACCATGCTGTCCGGTGGTGGCGCAGACATGCCTGTGCATAACCATGTATGGTCACAGATCTGCACAAGACCTTATCTCCCTTCTCCAGTCGGAGCTCTTCACCGGTAAACATGTTTGAATCACATTTAAAGGAAGTAGGATCTTGAAGCGTCAGGAGACTGGATTTGATTTCTTGCATTATTTTAATTATATTTATACATTTTTCTGCAGCGTTGACCCACCCACAGGCAGCAGAATGCCTCTTATATTAGATTTGCATGTTCTTATGTACTTATGTGATGTTTGTGTCGGAGTCGGTGTTACGGTAACTCCAACACCAAACTAATCCATAGTGACAGCTACAATATAAGGATTCATAAAGGTTAAGGGTTAGTTCACTTAATTATCCCCTAGGGCAGTGGATTAACCCTATAATGCACTGGTTCCAACCTTTTTTACCTCTGACCCCATTTTAACATCACACATTTCTGTCGACCTCAGACATTCAAAACAGAGACATTTTTACTCAAATTAATTTGTTTTAGATCCTGTAATAGTTTCTATCCTCAGTTTCAAATCCAGGTTAATTTCAGACACATTTATTCTATATAATGTCTATTATTGTGGACGGAGGCAGAAAAGCCAG
>JAPTYQ010034533.1:0-11166 GCA_029814465.1 Ostorhinchus cyanosoma
TATCTATCTATCTATCTATCTATCTATCTATCTATCTATCTATCTATCTATCTATCTATCTATCTATCTATCAGAAAAGCTGTTCAAAGACATTCCACAAAAAAAAAGCCATGATGAATAGGGCATTTTTCTGTCAGAGCCCTCGGTGTGGGTCTGCCCGGGGGCTCTACCAGACAGGTCAGTGCAGTCAGTGAGGCTTCCTCCCTGATCCTCACGTCTGTTCGTCTTGTCCCACGGGGTTGTAACAACGTGTTTCATTGATGGACGTTCTACACGCTGACCTGAAGTTCAGTCCCTCTTATATGCTGCTGTTGATGTTACCCTATTGACCCTCGCGCTGGAGGGATCCCCACCCTACGCTGGCGACTGATAATTAGCAGAGGCCTGTGGTAGAAAACACTTTGAAGTTATCTCCGCTAATTGTTGTGTCATTCCCTTTTTCGTCGAAGTTTTCTCACTGTAAACAGAACATAGGTTAAAGCAGGCCACAGCAAGTTTTTTCTGACTAAATGGACTATGGGGAAAAGGTTTAATGGATTGAAAAATAACAAATTTATCATGCTTAATAGGAAGCTATTCAGGTCAAATTGACCTCATGCAGGGGGTTAAATCGCATCATAACTTTCTGGCACTCGACCTTCACAGTTAATTGGGGGCAGTGAAGAAGATTTTTCATTCACCTAACTGTTGCTGAAGAGAGCACATGATTCTCTGCTCACAGCCCAACCAAGCGTGAAGCCCAACCAACAGCATCAGCAGTTATCAAACATGAACACTACATGCACCTTACGTACAGACAGATCACTGCTTGAAAACATAACTAACAGTTATTTTGACCCAAACCACAGCACCATACCAAGCCGATGTGTTGTCGTGGGCTGGAAGGCACGTGTCATCAGTGAGTCAACCACCAAATGGGGTGTATGCATCATTCATTCCCAGCAGTGAAAGTAAACAGACCTAAACCTGTGTTACTCAACAGGCTGCAGTCTAATATCAAAACAACTGACCTTTTTTGTAAATCTTTCCTTTATCCTGCGTGCAGTCATTGCCTGTTAAGTGGGCGGCTTATGGGTCAGACATTCACAGTGTCTGAGTGTGTGCGTTGTTAACATTTTGCCACAAGTGTTTACTCTAGAAACCCTAAAATAAGCCTGTGGGTCTAGAGAGCATGCAGCAAGTTTCACAGGAGGAAATAATAGTAGTCAAACTGCACATAGACCAAGAACTGAGACAAATATTTGGGTGTTTGACATATAGGTTTTTATATAGAACATTATTAGGATTATAGGTAATTTTGTTGTTGTAGGTTGCTGAAAAAGGAGAGACCATCCGGAGGTAATTACAAGAGCAAAGTGGAGTAGAGAATAACTGCTCCTCTGTAAGTATGAACAGCATGTTAAAGGGTCCTAGTACAAAAATAAAACCTGTTTTATTACATCTGAATGACACTCATTGAAGTTAAATATAAAAAGAGGAAATCTCTAAAGTAGCCTTTGAATCTTAGTGAAAAGCTGGACATGTTGTTTTACAGTATATCACCAGGGAGACAATTTATTCTTATTATTTTACATCAGTTTTTCCTTTTACTTTTTAACGAATAAATTGCATGTCTGGCAATGACAGGAGTTGGATTTCAATGGTTAACTGCTATAAACTCATTGGTGTTTGGTGCCAGGCAGTTGTCATGAACTCAGGGGTGCCCGTCTCACCTTTCCCCCAATTTCTGAAATATCCCGTCTAATATTGCTTGTGCATCATTGATATTGTCTGTTATGAAACTGTGTTGAATAAAGCCATCATCTAATAATGCTGCACTCTTGGGAGATAAGCATGTGGAACAGTTTTTTCTGTTTTAAGGGGTGGAGGGTAATTGCAGCAGATATCCATTTCTATCCTCCTGGTAAAGCTGCTAATGTGGAAAATGCTTGACCTTGATTTTTCCGTGGTCGGATGGTGGAGACAGTGTCAAACAATGTGAAGACGGACTGAAGCTGTGAGGCACGTGGCCGTCTATCACCCCTTCAGGACATAATGCCAGATGAGGCGCTGAACTGGCCTTGTGGGCCTTGTGACCAGGTTACAGCCAGGAGGACCATGAGGAGGAGCTCCTGGGGTCCGGCCAGCAGATGGAGACGCAAACTGAGCCCAGGGTGAAGGGCCAGGAAAATCAGAGAAAAGGAAGAAAAAAATAGAGTGCAGAAGCTGGAACTATATGATAAATTACACAGTTTAACCTCTTGTATAAATTCTTTCTTTTTCTTTTGCCGAACAATCCAAACTTTGCCCATGTTGCACAGAACACAATCGCTCTCCCATGCTAAATTAGACATTACCGCCAACATTTTAGACTCTGATCGATTAAACATCTATCTGAATGATTTAGGAACCACACGGCTGATGAACAGAAGATCCTGCATCTCTTGAAAATGTATGTTTTCTGGAAAGTTATGGCAAGTTATTATTTGACCTAATTGGCTACCAGCACCATCCACCCCTTGAATCTGTTCCAGCGGCATTTATCATGCAGGAGCGTGACATCATCCTCTGTATTGTTCATAGGAGACACTTTTAAATCAAGCTTCAACAGACAGAAGGGCTACACCACAAAATTCAAGGCTGATGTGGAGGATTTAGGAAACATTTACACAACTGACCAGAGTGAAAACATTAGCCAGTGCATATTTCAGCAGCCCACCGAGACTGTCGTTGATAATATCATTTTTACGTGATAAACTAGAGCCATAAATTGTAATGAATTCTAAGACTCTTCTTCCTTGTGTTTCTTGTGTGTACATTGTTTTAACCTTTTTACCCACACCGGCATCACATACAGCTCTGTTAGTTAATCAACTCAAAGTAGCTAATCAGTGACTACATCGCGTTAACTGTTTGCATATTTGCATTCGCATACATACGTTTGGAAAGCACGGCAACAGTATCTACCACACCAGCTCCATGTGGCCTGTAGATGACTGGACATGTAGCAGACACACAGATTTGCTCCCCAAGCCTCTGTTTGCTAACCTTAAACATCTGGAGCAAGACAAGGGGGCTTCTGAATTCTGCCTGTAAAGCGTGGCTCCTGTAAGACATAAAACTATCCAATCAACCCATGGACAGTAATGGACGCCACCACAGCTCCCTATAAGCGAGGCCAAAAGCTTCAAATGTGCACTGGTGGCTGGTCCATCCTTGTTAGACAACAGGAGGTGTGTCAGTCCAGTAAAATGTTCCCAAAGCTGATCCTCATCTTTTTAGGCTGGTTTTGTCTGGCTGACTTGTGCCCCAGTTATCATCTTTTTAATGATGTTGCCTGGTGGCTATAATGACAATATGCTGTAAAACCACTGTCAGATATATAGAAGGAGCTGAAGCCAGCAGTTGGCTGACAGAAATAAGATGGCAGCTCCCATGGTTGTGGTATTTTGGCTTTGCTTTTGCATAGAAAGAGGAAATGTTGTTGTGTTGTTTAGTTCTATATGTAGTCTAGGACTCAACCTTGAGAAACTTCACAGTACCATGCTGATAATACCACTGTCTCAGTGCTTAAAAAAATATTTAAGTTACAAATATACAATTTGTGTCTATTTTATTTATACAGAATGGCCTTAAACATAATTTCTGACTTCACTTGATGTAGTTGTCACACAGTTGGTTATGGTTGTTAAAGAAATCCATCTATATCACACACTTGCTGCAACACATGAACCAAAGGTCTTTTGCAAAAGTGAGGTACTTGATCTAATGACTGTATCAGTTTCCTTGCAGATTTCTTTTAGCACTAATGTACTTTTGCATGAGCTGAGTGCTTAAAGCTTTTGTTAACAACTCACACCCATAAATGACTGAGCTGATCATTCAGCTGTAAAGTATTGCAGGATGAATGTCTTGCCATTGCTATGAAATGCATGAGGTCGTTGCCAACGGTAAAGTCTGTCTAACATTAACATATTTCTGGATCATTCCACTATTTGAATGTCTTGATGATAGATTTCCCCTCTGTCTCAGGCAATGTATAAAAATGCTGTGGAAGGCTTGCATGTAAAACTTTGAAGCACAAACAAACAAAAATCTTTGTTTTTTTTCAGCCAGCATTTGCAACACCCACATAAAAAAGTATGAATATCATGAAAGGCGAAGTGGAAGTGACTGTTGTAAATAACACCCATGTGACCTACTTCTATTACCCAGCTGACAGCACCTCATTCATACAAACTGGGAAAGACCCTGTAGTCCTTGGCCTAAGCACATTACATTTATCCTGCTCTATCTTCAACTGTTTCCTCTTGTTGCACGAATGCCTGTTTAATGTACACTGCTCGACCTGTACAAGTACCATGGAGGTCTTTTGTAATATATGTTCCAGGGAATGGCTGTCATGTTCAATGAAAAAAAAAAACTACATTAATATAGCACATAATTTTAGCTTTTACGAAGCAGTTCTGTGCCAAACGAACCTCCTTTTTCCACGTTTTCCCCCAGGTTCAGCCTGCTGCCCAGTCTGAACAATGTCAGTATTATGTTAGCTGCTGGGCAAGAGGAAGGAGAACTGAAGGCTTTGATGCGGTAAAAGGTAGCTAACGAAGAGATTGACGTTTCTTATTGGTGCAGGCCATTGAAAGTCATCACAGAGACCAATTCACATGGATCACTTAAAATTCTGGAGCTGAGGCTTAGAATACACTGGTAACACTTGCTCATAATGAGAGCCCTACATTCTGAGTGTAATGATACTGTTTGGCTTTCTAATGGGTACACTTGAACTCTGACCCTCGACTCGTTCAACAGTGACGAGGCCTTCATTGGACCCTCCAACTATGTGGATGCAAATGTGTCTCTCTTGGGTCAAGCTTCCAGGTAAATAGTTGTACGGCCCCCTCTAATTATTCATTAGGATCCATCAGAAGGTTAGCCTCCATCCTCAAAATGTAAATGACCGAATATATGTGGAAAATGCCACAATTAACAGCACTTAGTAGTCTGGAAACAAACCAAATCCATCTTGAGCTTTCTCAATCAAATGCACACACATACAAGTTGTTTGCGTCAGACTAATTACAAGACTTGGACTTTGTTTTTGTTACTACTACCCTGTGCTTTGTAAGAAACTGTGCAGTGTAATGCAGTTATAATTCTGCTCTGCATTTGAAAGATGATAGGAGTGGCTTGGTTGTCATGCCAGAGTTTTCAAAGAACTCTTTGTGTAGAAGCGTCGGTCATAGCCAGAGACATCCTCCTGGTATTTATTCTAGAGTTCCTCCAGATGCTGCAAATTGTGTCAAACTGGGCCACGTTAAGGCCCACTTTTATAACATGGTTCCATAGATCGTGTGAAAACGGGATGCGGAAACAGTTAAAGGAGTGAAGTGAGTGAGGCTGTGACAGACCGCTGCTCTCCCCTTGTCCGATAGCATCTCACTGATCTGTCTGTACATGTCTCTGCCACCCTCAAGGATGCTGGGGTCAACTGGCCATGATCTTTTTCTGTGCAGCTATGGATACACTGAAGCCATCCTGCCTGGGGGTGGGGTGAGACAGCTGGACAGTCATAAGACAACTGCAACCTCCTGCTCTAATTAGATTTCTCATGGGTTGGAAACAGTTGGAAGATGAGCTGCAACTTGCCATGACACTCCACCTCCTTCAACAGACATGACATATTACTTTGCTGATTTAACAGATAAGTGATAGCAGTATTCAGGTGGCAGAATCTTTCCCTGAAAAGTGCTCAGTCAATAACATTTGTCCTGGTGAAACTTCTGTATTGAGAAGTTTATATATTTCAGCCTCAGTGGGAAGGAGAATGAATGAGCTGACTTCTAGTCCTCTTCTCCGTTGCTGTGTGTTTTGGATGGCAGTCCTGAGAGTGGTAGTAGAGCTCAGGACCCACTCATGAGAGAGACAGGCGTACATCTTTGTGGGTTGAATGAGGAGAGGGAGCCAACACGCTTTGGGTTGTTTAAGATCTTATGGGAGAAGAGAAATGTGTTGTTTCCAGACAGTCATAGGGAAAGTGATGATGCAGCATGGATGAGAGAGGCAGATGAATGGGATCTGTTACATAACCCAACCAGTTTTCCAAGGTTTCAGATTGAGTTTGAACTGTGAGCGTCCCCATACATTTAACCACTGTTTTGGAGATCCTGTCTGTACACATGCAATATTGTCAGAAAGCACATTTTAAAGTCTTGTCATCTAAATGCAGGGATTACATATAAAGTGGTTCATATTTTGGTTAAAACATGGAGCCAAAACTTTTATTTTTTTTCTCCACAACAGGCTGCATTAACTTTAATAATTAAGGTAAAAAAAAAATCATTTCAGGCTCCAACAATCACTGTTTTTTGGAGTCTTTTCATTCTCTTGTCCACTTAAATTTAGATTGAGAGCCACGATTTGCGCAGCTGCTTTTATTGTGATTCCTTTAGCCCTGCTCAAAAGAAGCACAGAAAAGACGCACAGTAACATGATGTAACTTGGCAGAGAAAGTGCGTGTGGGCATATGGAGCGAGCGGCGCAGTGAGTGGAAGCAACAATACAGCAGACAAGGGGGAGTTTCTTCTTGCAAAGCGCATGCAATCCCTACAAAAATTCCCGGTGACTTCAGATCCAAGGAGGTGGTGATATTCATTGGAGCACGATTCAAACTCGAGTCCTCTCACTTGGAGTAGGAGTACAGCTTCAGCAGCCCTGGAGCCAACGAGCTGCTCTCTCTGTGCCTCTTTTCATGTTTAACATAAACTAAAACAGATGGAATAATGTTTGCTTGAAATAACATTTTTTCAGCGCTGGAAGAAGTAAACCTGTGAGCTTCTGACTTTTGGACTGTAGTAAGGTGCTGATTTGTTAACCTGAAGGTATTCTGTATATTTCTTACCTGGGCATTATGAAGAGATATCCAGGATTTTTCCATTCCTGGGAGAGGATGCCGTCTTATTGAACTCTGTCGCAGATTATTATTTTTTTTAAATTTCCTCACATATTAGTGGCTCTCATTAAAGCTGTTGCGCGGTGCGCCTTTTTACGCGGTAGTTTTAAAACTTAAACTCCTCAAAATGAACCGTGCAGGATTTGCTGTTTTAGTTGTTCTGGTTTTTGCACTGCAGAGGACTGGTGAGAGCCACAAGGACACAACAGGTGAGCGCAAAGAGGGAGCAGACGCAGGTCGGCCGGTTTGGAACCAGCAGCAGTCCCCGGTAAGGAGTCAAGGTCATTCGCCAAGGGGACCAGAGGATGGTGCATCCTTCACACCGCCGGATGAATCGACCTTTCACAGTGAACCTAAAACTCTGATCCGCGTTCCAAGGGTCGCAAAGTCCCAAAGGGCTGACGGTCATGCACGTAAAACAACACCGACTCAGGCTGCAGACACCCCCCGGGAAGACCCTGCTTCTGCGCCTCGGGAGGGTGCGCTGCGCACCGCCAGACACCCGGTCAGCCAGAGCTCCCCACAGCACAGAACCAGAGTGAACCGCAGGCAAAGCAGCAAGCAAAGTTCTGCCAGCACAAGGAGACTTGTTGGGTAAGAGTTGCAGCCAAGAACTCCACAGTCTACCATAAAAATGCTTTACTTGTCTTAAGCAAACTTTTCAATCCATGTCAGTTCACTACCGGAGAATACTTTGAAAGTAATCTGTGTGACCTATTTTACAGTACATCAGTCCATGTGGTTTACTGTAAAGTGGTGGTGGCCCACTTTAGAGGAATGTTTCTTCCTGTAAGGCAAACCAAGAGATGATGTAACTCCAGAAACCACAGAAAGTGACTACAAAGTGTTGCCTAATAAATATAAAGCGACTTAATGCACCTAATGGCACGAGAGCTCTGTACTTCAGCTAAATAGGATTTATCATAAGGCAGGCATTTTGTCGTCAGGGTCATGGCAGGACATAGAATAATTGCTGAGGTTAAACACTGGGCTGATTACAATCTCAATAGGAATATTCTAATGAGCAGCAATGAATGGCTGAACTGTATTTGAACTGTTTTGAGACTGGTCAGTAATGTAGCACTGCATTATCACAATTTCCTCCCATTACTACACATTACAATATATTTACATTGTAGTAGGAGAATGGCCACAGACTACATCAGTGTGTGTGTGCCCCAGTTTTGTGGATACACATTGTTGCCTGTGGCCATGTATTGTAGTGGCTCTACCGGAGTCTTGGCTGGTGAACATTTGTGAATTTACTCCATGATCAGAAACACCTGTTTCTGTGATGGCCCTCTCTCTCTGTGCAGCAAATCCCTCTCTTTTTGTCTCTATACAACACCAAACAGGATGATGGGTTGTTTCCATATTAAACTTCTATTCTTTTTGTTAAATGAACCCTTGTGCATCCAGTCTTGTTTGTTCTATACGGACAAAGCATGATAATCACTTGATGGGAGGGTGTTTACATAATAATCAGGAGGGATTTGAAAGGCTCACCTTCAAAGACACTGAAATATAAATGAAATGTCTTTTTTTTTATGTGTCATTAAAATGCATCTTACCTTTAAGAAAGGGATCATTTATATGGTCAATTTATGGGCATTTTACAAGCAACAGGAAGATTCAGCAAATGCTTTACCATCTGCTCACCTGCTTTAAGCTTCACCTTTGATTAAAAAAGACTAATGGCCCTGTTGTTATAGGTTATGAGCTGCTTGTGATGGATGCTTTCCTCTTTTAAGATGTCTTTGTGCTGCAGAAGTGAGAAACCGTTCTCTGCTCAACCCCAAAGTGAAGTGATAGACGAGGCTGATGTCCAGTATTAATTTCTGGCTCTTGTTGAGTCTGTCAGTTGGAGGTGCTGTTTTATAGGCTACATCATCAACAGGCCATTATCCATCACACATTAAAAACAACATTTCTGAACATATCCGTCACTCAGACATCTGCACTGATGCATGGCTGAATTGAGGTGCTGTCTATTTGAAGCATAAAGAAAATAGCTGCCTGTAAGTTAAGATCCAACATGCTTTATTGCAGCACGGGGCAAATGCCTTGCTTGACATTGCCAAAAATAACATATTCCGGCATTCAGTGAAAAGAAGTCTTTAAGTTTTAAAGGTGGCATTACATAAATTTGCGGTAACATTACCTTATAGTAGTCTGCATGGTGATTTTAACACTTTGATTCATTACCTTCAGATGAATCATCTGCTGCTTGTTAGAGAAAGTGTGTTCATGACACATTTCCTTTTGGAATTCCCACTCAACTTACTCATTTACTGTACCCTGAGGCACTGGCAGCGCTGTGTTCCCTTCACTTTCCTTTATATTCAAGTTGACTCAGTATGACTCCCCTTCTGTTTTCAGTGCACCTGTCAGACTTTTCGACTAATTCAGATAGTTCAGCTGTGAAATAATATTATACCTCCTCACATTTGAATTAAAATAAAAATATAACAAGGTGTGAACATGGTCTTATCTGTTTTTTAACCTGGGGTATGATACTAATTACAATGTATAAAGTTACAGTTACATACATCCCTTGATGGAATTTGAATGTGATGACTGATGTCTCTGGCATGGGCCTGGTCTGATGTGTTTGATTTATGACAAAGCCAAGCCTGCCAGATGGCCCAAACAACTGCATGTTATTCCTGTGATGCCTCAGTAACACTTGCAGAATCTAATGAGTACAAGCCGTCTGAGGTCAACGGGTCGATCCCCGTTATCTTCTCAAATCACCATGAGTCAGACATCCACTTACTGTAATATCTTGTGAAAGATGATGGGGCACAGTTCTATGCCAGAGCGTTGACTGTTGCCCTCGAGTTGCTCTTGCGGTCTAGTGCCTTTTCATCTATCTCTCTGCAAAATTGGCCTGCGCTGCAAGTGCGGATTAAAGAGTGCAAAGAATCCAGTTATAACAGTTTAAAACTTGTCATCTCTCATTTGCTCCGTGATTTATAGAAGATGCAGGGTGCTTTTCATGTCCCGTGTGTCTCACATAATCCCTTCAAGGCTCAGATAACTTAGTATTTATTTTCACTTTGGAATCTCACATAACAGAGTGAGGGGCGTGTGGGTCCAATCTCAGATAAGGTTTCATGACTTGCCCTGAAATTTTGTTTCAAATAAAATGCAATTATAGTGTAATCTCAAAGGTGGTCATATCAATAGCACAACCAACTCAAAATGATCTGAAGATATGACAGTCTTTGCAGTCAGAACATTTGAGTCACTTCACCTTCACTGTTATTGCTTAGGACACTATTGTTTGAGGAAGTACTGTCGCTATTAATTCACCATAAGATGTTGTATGTCTTCCTGTGTTCAGGCCTAACGTCTGTGGAGGTCAGCAGTGCTGCTCCGGCTGGGCTTTGGCTCCAGGAACCAACCGCTGCATAAAACGTAAGTAAAAACATCACCAACAACAACGACAAAACACATATTTTTCATATGAAAAGGCTTATTAAAACTGACTTGGTATTATATCACAAACAGTCATAAAATCCACTATTTTATTCCTCTGTAGAATAAAGCATACTGTCATTGCAGTAGCCAACAGTATAGTATATATGAGCTCTCTCCATGAGTAAACTGCAGACAGAGACGCTTTACAATTCTATGCAGACAGACTGAAAAATAACACACTTAATGGATACTAATGACTGTCCTGTCAAGTGGAATTGCCCTATGAAAGTTTTCCTAGGGTGTTATTGCCCTATGGTCATGTTCATCATGTGGTGTTTGCTTGATCCTCGCGTGGAAATTACTAGCACTTAGCACTTGGCTCTCTTTTTGACACAAGCCCTTAATTATGGGTGGAACAGCTTCTTCTTTTATTTGACCACAGCAGTATTGGATATCCCAACTGCCAGATAATTAAAAGTAGAAGACACTGGCTGTGACTGAATAATGGACCACTTTAAACGTGAGTTATTTCTGTCTCAAACCTGTATGTGGCCTGCAAAGACAAACTGTGCCACAGTGTTTTATAGTGTCATTGTTGACCTACATTTGATAAAGGGCTCAGCTCAAAATAGGTATGACTTTACCTTATAGGCCACCAGTCTGACGCCTCACATGTCATGTTACAGTTTCACATTTATGACCACTGTTTTTGTTGTTGGAAGCTAAAATAACAGGTTGGAGTTGGAGCTTTTTTAGGAAGAGTTATCTTTAAGTTTTACTAGGGAGGTAAAACCCCACATAGCAGGCATTTC
>JAPTYQ010034550.1:0-11165 GCA_029814465.1 Ostorhinchus cyanosoma
TGTGTGTGTGTGTGTGTGTGTGTGTGTGTGTGTGTGTGTGTGTGTGTGTGTGTGTGTGTGTGTGTGTGTGTTGGGCATGAATGGTGTAAGATTAATACAAATAATTAAAATTTTAATGTACTGTAGAGGAGACCCCAGGAAGAAGAGTAACTGATGTTACAGTTGATAATAGGGATCTTAAATGAAATGATTGAAGTATTGAAAAGATAGGAAAAACAAAAAAGAGAATGTCACAAATAATCAGACACTGTTCAATTAATGCAAAACCAGCCAGAAAACAATGTCAGATACAAAATAAAAATCCTTAATTACTTTTCAGAGCACCATCACCCTTGCAGTTGAACTTAGACAATTTTTTTTTTCCTGTGACAATCTTTTTTTTTTTTCCTGTTTCTCACATTTTTCTCATGGTTCTTTATAAATCTGACAGAGGAAATTAAGCCATAATCTGTCACTGCACACTCCCTGATGTGTGCACTGTTAGAAAAATGTTTATTGCATCATCTACTGCCAAAATATTGTCATAAGAATAATCAGCAGTGAAAAATAATTTCTAAAGACTGCATTTGCACCCCATACCATGTCTAACAAAAATAGTGAGGAGTCGCTGTCTTGGTCAGACTATTGACGTCTCAAACGTCTCACTTAATGACTTCTATTTTGGTTTTTAAGCAGGTCTCCGAACAGAAGAAGAAAGACACATGAATTCATTTGTCCAGGGTCAAGTCAAGCAGTCACGTAGGTGCAAAGTTGCTGTTCAGTGGCCTGTAACTTTTTCACTAAATGACACAAATAAGGTTATTTTATATTTCTGTGTAGGTATTAACAAGTACTTTAAAACTGTGCATGATAATTTACATGACTTAGCTTTATTATGTGACAATTACAAAAACATCATGCTCTGTCACATAGCAGCTGAAAAAGTACATTTACTTTTTAGAATTTAAGCAAAAGTAGAAAACATGCTGCTCCTGTTCAACTATTGTTCTAAATGGACATTGGTATTTTAGATAACATGTTTATCTACAAGACTGCCCATTTATGCAGCAAAATACTGATTACCTTATGAATCAGAGTGAAAACACTCATTTACATAGTTGCAATGCCCCTTGGTCACGTAGCCAATGGTCTAATAGCCAGCATTGAATGGAGGACTTCAAGACTTAATAAAAATTCACAAATCCTTGATCACTTTGAATTTTTATGAATAAAAAGTAAATAAATATACTTTGGCCATAATTTTGATAAAATAATGAACAATACACAGTAACAAAGCATCAGGTTTCCAACTATGCTACATGTTTCAAATGTTTATCTCACAGCATTATTGATCATTTCACATGTGTATCATACAGCACGTCTTTGGATCACATAGATTTTTAATTGTTATGTTCAGTCTCATGATTTTAACCTCATGTACATCTGAATATCTGCAGCACATTTTTGAAATCGTCCGTTGTTAGCCTCAGTGGACTGGTTCTGGTTGAGGAGGATGGTCCTGGGGTCTTAACTCCAGTGAACACATACTGAGGCTATGTTTAGACAGCAACAATCTGAACTGAAAACACAAAAGCGGCGTCACTTTTAATTCCATGTTTTGGGGAATAACGTGCATTTCAGGGGACAAATCTGTAAGCAGATGGAAGTGTGTAAAATTTCCCATTTATCGGTGTAATATGCATGGCAGGCGGCATCACCACCACCAACACCAAGTACCTGCATAGAAGCTTTCTAATTTTCTTCCTGTTCTCTCCTAGCAAGAAATACAAACACAAAACAGGAAAGACAACAACAAGATTTGTGACAATAGCTGAAACAACTCTTGGATGTAAATTAGAGCGGCTAGGGCAACTTGAAGATTGGTTGCAGGGAAATAATCCAACATGATTTTGTTTTCCTGTACTGGTGCGTGCCTGAGATGTAAACTGTACATGTTGAGAAAATGCAGTTTTCAACCCTTTAGACAGTGGAAAGGCACATCTGATCAAATATTTGGTTGTTTTGCATTGTCGTGTAAACTGGGCCTGAATGTTCACTGGTTCCATGTCTTTGGCAGGCTTAAAACCATTAGCATTAACACAGGTTCTCTTTCCCTTGATCTGAGCCTCCAGCAGAAGCATATTTACATTATACACCTCTACTGGAGTGTTGAAAACAAATACATGTTCTTAAATGCTCTCTGGAGTTTGGAAATGGGAATAAGATCGAATGACAGTCTGTACAGTGGTTTTCCCATAGTCATTTGACAAATTAAAATGCACACTAAAATGGTTTCTAGAACTCCATTTAGCACATTACATATAAAACCCTGAACTGAACAGTGGAGATTTAATGAGAAACAGCACATCAGCAATGGAAACACATTTAACAACTTCTTTTTTTCTTAATGGCACAAAAATCCACAATAAAACACTTATTCAATAATATTCTTTCATTATTTTACCATTACAGTAATTAACATTACTTTGAAAGGTAACTAAACTCTTTTCAACCTACATTTTTTAAGGCAGTTCTAAGTGGCTCATTGTGGGTGAAAAATATAGTATAAGGTTTCGTACAAGGTTTCCACCCCAGACAGTAACAGTACAAAGACACACACAGTTACACGTTCAGCCTCCCACAGCCACACACAGCAGTTGTTGTTCAACTTGTTTTTAAAGACAACAAACCAGAGACACAATGGCACCTGAATGCCACACAAGGCAGACGCCGACATCACAGTTCGGTACCTGAACCCACCGCCACACAGACCACACAATTCATCACAGGAAAGGACAGGTGTTGTGCGTTTCTGTAGGAATTTCTTTGTGTTTAAAAAGACAACTGTTGTTTGTAAAGAGTGAAATGATGCCTCCTGCTGGCTACGCAGAAAAAACAGAAGGGACATATCCTGGTATCCCATCTGCTTTGCCCCTTCAGATTTATTTAAAATAAAATGGTGTGTCTGGCTCAGTGAAATGCCAAATTATGTTTAGAAAATCCTTTTGGACCATGTTCAGTGATGCATGACTGTTGCTGAAGCAAAACAGTAATCTCAAGCATCTCCAAATGGATCCCTTTTAGCTCAATAATGTCGGTAATACTGAGAAATAAGACCATGTATAGGAACAAAAAGTAGATGTTACATTTATTTAGCAACAAAACTATATTCTTTAAGAAATGTTTAGGTGATCAGTTGGAAGTTCCATTCACTTCTGCATGGCATGCATAATTGTTAAACCTTCTTATTTTGCCTTCAAATTGAACATCTCGCCCTCCTTGTGGATTCTAAAGGTTGATATATTTTGCAAATTTTAAGCAATAGAGTCTACAAGGTGGGCAAGAATGTTATTTAAGATCAAGTCAAACCTAATGACTTTGCTGTATTTTCCGACATATTCAAATGAGTTCAGGTCAAAAGGTCAAGTTTGGTCATTCTATGGAGCTGGATACAAATTAAAGGCACTATTTCAGTATTATATGCATGAACGATATAGAAGTTGGTAAAACTGCATAAGAGCTTTGATGTGACTTTTAGGAAATATTGCTGGTTGAAGGTGATGTCAAATGGGGTGAGTTTATCATCTGGAGGTTTAGATAGTTGGAGAAGATCAATATATGGATCAGAAGATGGATCCTTCTAGGAATCGAAAATTCAACTATTTCTGAGTAAGTCTGAAAGTAGGATAGGTAGGGACAGAAAGGACACAAACCCTTACAACAAATGTGGGTCTTTCAACACCTACTCAGACCCAACCACATAATTTCATGAGGCCTTTCAAATCCTACAGCTTCACTCCAAATACAATTTTATGTTTTTCTCAGTTTTCATGGACATAGCTCACAATTTCATGTTCAATAAGTTCTGTGTTGAAAACTAAATAACTTATTTCCATGTTTAATACATGTATGAATAGGTCTCACTAAGTACTTTCACATTACACATTACAATTTACAGAAATAAAATTTTGGGGTAAACATACTTCAATTACTTCTGCGTGACACAGGGACTCAAAATGAACATCACTCTAAGTCATTTCACACAAATGTACAAAACCTGATGTTCTCATAAGAAATTAATACTAAATGAAACATAGGGCTTCAGCGCTGATGTTAAACTACAATTGTGATCAATACCGGATAAAAATGTTCAAATGATCATTTTTTTATGAACACAAATCTTTTGTGACAGGGACAATATTTTTATTTTTAACCTTTGTTCAGTATCAGAATAAAAGGCTTTGCTGGAACTAAAACAAATATGCTAACAAACTTTTATCTAACATACATATTATAACGGACGTCATATATATAGCTAATAGCAGAGCATATGTTACAAATAATTGGACTGTACATAACCGTTCTATATTCTTGTACTGTTGAATAATTAGTTACAGACTTAGAATATCACTTATACAAGCGAGAAAAAACTGTATTATTAAAGTCAATAGTGCATTTACATGCATGTCAAAAGTATAACTTTAATCAGTTCTATCTTTTTTCTGGCAGTGATCGTGGAATTTTGTAAACAGTTCCATAAAATAGAGTTCTTAAGCTAAAACATAACATGCTGCGTACTTTTAATGCCCCTCGTCCAAATATAGTGTAAGATTCTGTTCAAAGTTACTGCCCTATAATTTAGATTGTCTTTGCGTAAAACTTATTATATACATATTTATATTTGAAAGTACACAGATATAACTGCACAAGGCCATTTGACCTTGAAAAAGTAGGTTAAGGTGACTTATTTTCAATAGGCTTCAGCTTCATGCCAAGGTGTATCCACCGTACAAATTTGGTGCAGATGTCTTAATGTATTCTTCAGATAATGTGACTGTCGTGGAATGGACAGATGACAAAACTATTAGAATAACCCTCGGCCAAGGGGTAAAAATGAGAGTAACATTTGAGAAATGAAATTTGAATTTTTGACACTGATATTCACTTTCTGTTGATCTGGCCCTATTGTTAATTTGTATAATGAACCTACGCCTTAAACGTCAAACATTTATTGGTTTATAAGCCAGCATACTATCTGTGGGAGACCGTGGCCAGCACGGACGCATTTGGAGATGAGCATGTGTAGTAGTGTTGTGGGGAAATCTACAAAATATAAAGAGGACTTTTAGAACCTGAACAAACCCTTCTAACTTAAATGTATACCTTATTGTTTCTGCATCTGCATCAATGACAAGACCATTAATAATACAGAAGAGGTGGTGAATGGTTTTAACCGATTCTTCATAAATGTGGGACCAGAATTAGCAACAAAAATAGAAGAAGCAGAGACAACAGACTGTGGAGGTGTTGAAGATTTGGTTGATAGAAACCAAAGAACATTTTTTCTAGGAGCAGTTGATTAAAAAGAAATCATGAAGATAATAAGAAATTGTAAAAACATCTACAGACTGGTATGATATCAACATGATAACTGTGAAAAACGTTACTGAAGAAATTGCAAAAGCACTGGCCTACGTCTGCAACTTGTCTTTGCCATCAGGTACATTTCCAAACAAAATGAAAATAGCAAAAGTGACACCACTGTTCAAAAGTGAGAACAGACATTATACAAACTCCAGGCCTGTGTCTTTACTCCCCAAATTCTCCAAAATACTTGAAAAACTATTTACAAACAGACTAGACAAACTCATTGAAAAACACAATCTACTTGCAAAAAGTCAATATGGATTTAGAAAAGACAAATCAACACCGCTGGCACTAATAGAATTAATGGAAGAAATCACAGAATGTATAGACAACAAAAAATAGCAGGAGTATTTCTGGACCTTAAAAAGAGCCTTCGATACCATTGATCATATCACAGTATTAACTAAACTGGAAAGGTATGGGTTAAGGGGGCTGAAAAGCTATTTAAGGAACAGACAATAGTCGGTGCAAATAGGTGAACAGAAATCAGAATACATGGAAATAACATGTGGAGTACCACAAGGGTCGGTGTTAGGTTCAAAGCTATTTATATTATATATCAATGATATATGCAGAGTATCAAAATTGCTGAAGTGTGACTTGTTTGCAGGTGACACAAATTTTCTATTCTGGGGAGAATTTGCAGCAGATTCTGGAGACGATTACAACAGTAATAAATAAACTAAAACTGTGGTTTGACAGAAATAAATTATCTTTAAACCTGAGCAAAACAAAAATGATATTGTTTAGAGGACAGAAAACAGAATCCCGTGTTGAACTGATAATTGATAATACACAAATAGAAAGACTAAATGAAATAATATTTTTTGGTATAATCTTGGACCACAAAATCTGCTGGAAACCTCATATATGCCACGGAAGAGCAAAGCTGGCAAAATGCACAGCAATCCTGGGAAAAATAAGTCATATTCTGGATTCTAAATCTTTGAATATTCTATATTCTTCACTATTTTTACCGTGTATCCTACTGTGCAGAGGTCTGGGGAAACATGTATAAAAGAACTCTAGAGCCCATATGCACATGACAGAAAAGAGCAATAAGGAGCAGGATCCAGACAACACACAAACCCACCATTTATAAAATCACACACTGAAATTTATGGATTTGGTTAAATTTAAAACAGCGCAGATAATGTACAAAGCAAGAAATAATGTTGTGCCAATAAATATCTGAGGAATGTTCACTGAAAGAGAAGGAGGATATAATCTAAGGGGAGAGCTACATTTAAAAATCAAAGAACACTAAAAAGTGTGTGCATGTCAAACTGTGGAGTGACTTTGTGGAACAGTCTGAAGCAAGACTTAAAGCAAAGTACAAACACATTTATTTAAAAAGAGGTTTAAAAATTATTTTTAAGGCGGTATATGGAAGATGAGGGATAAAAACAGTATTGTCCCAAATACCATTTGGGATTTCTTGGAATTAAGAGAGAGCAAATATCATTTCAGAGATCTTTATATTTGTTAATGGATTAAAGTAAGGACACATATGAAGCCCAGATGGACTGGGGTGTGGGTCTGAAATTATGGAATGGACCTGATGATGATTTCATTTATTAAGATTCCCATTTGAAACTGATATTTCAGTTGCTTTCCTTCCTGGGGTCTCCTCTACATTGTATAACAATTTTAATATTTACATTAATCTTACACCACTTACCCCCCACACACAGAACATATAATAATAATGATAATATAATACAACAGCCCAATGCAATAAAAGTGAGTAAACATAAGTGCTTAAACATTTAGCTGTCTGATACAAATCACAAGACATCTTTCAATATCCTCAAAATTTATCCTAAGACATCTTTCAGTATTATCAATACGGTTTCCATTTAATGTCCATTGTGTAAACAAAAGAAGTTTTAATTTCTTTTGAAATCATTTTATATATTTCATTTCCAACAACAGAAACCCTGGCAATCCATTCCATGCAACCACGGCCTGATAAAAACAGTTTGCTGCAGCTGATTTGTTCTGCCTAAAGGTAGAACACACCGTGTTTCACTGGTTTGTCTTGTGTGTTTGTCTGGTTTGTGTTATTCACTCCTGTGGCAAAGTTCAAAAGGGGAGAAAAGAAGGAAAAGAAAGATGTTTGAAATTCAGGAATATTGAATTTAGATGGTAGATATGTTTTTTCTGTTGTTGATTTATGTATTTATTCATTCTCTGTTCATGCAGTGAATGCTTGATGCTGGACACATGCTGTATCAGGTAAAAAGGATAGGCCAAAAATCTATTCCTTTTTTGGCTTTTGTGTTTATTGGGATTGTTGTACTGAGTGCAATGATTGATTTAAAAACCAAAAATAAAATTCATTCATCTGCTGTGTACAAAACTGTCTGAAGTCTAACAGAAACTATGGTTTACATCAGCTTCTGAATGTGTTAGTAGTTGTTCTTTAGTGAGCGCTTAAAGATATCATTTATCAGATGTTTTGTAAAATGAAGGTTGTGTGGACAGATTTTCTTACCTGACTCTGCAGGTGAACTGACTGTGACATTGCCTCATCTTCCTCCTCCTCCTCCTCCTCGTCTGCATTCTTTCCCTTCACCATCACTTCCTCCTTGTCATGTTCCCCTTCACTCTCCTCTGCCCTTGTAATCTCAGTAACCGTTTCTAAATGGGTGTCACCAAATGGTTCAGATGGACACGACTCCTCCTCAACAGCAATGATGGAAACGCTGACTTCTTCATCCTCCACATCTTGCACACTACCTCCTCTTCCTCGGTGGAGACAGGAGGATAGGAAAGGTGAGGAAATGAAGGAGGATGATGCAGACAGTGGAGTCCCTCCAAACAGGTCTCTTTTTGTTTGGTCTTTTTCTGCCCTCATCATCTCCTCATCCTCGTCCTCCTCCTGTTCATCTTCCCCTCTAGATGGAGTGTTTAACTCTCCTAATGTGTCTCTCCTCTCCTCATCCCCTTGATTCCTTTTCTGATGCTTCCACTCCATCTGTGTCAGTGGTGCTGGCACTTGGATTTCTTTTCAAAAAAACATCCTGAGAAAAGAAATTGGGACATTTATTACCCAATAACCTTTAGTAACTTAAGCCAAGTAAGTCTGCAGTGTCTATTATTTCTTAAGTAAATATTGAATCGCCTTTATATATTGGAACATCTGATGTGTGAATTAGCATCTCAGTGTTATTTTTTTTCCCAGGATATCCTGGTAATCATAAATAATAAATGCAGGAGACATGTTTTTTTTCATAGTAGGAAGACCCATTTGCACAGACAAGCTCAAATCCATCACAAGAATGAAATTTCAACAAGTTCTACAATGGATTATATGCATAGTGGTATGTAGAAAAACATTTTTTGTTCTTTTAACAAGTTTGGCAAAAATGTTATCTTTACACCACATTCTGGAAGTCAATTATTTTAAATAAAACATTGCATATTTGCATATTCTGTGCAGATGCACCATCAAACAAACAGACATGGAGATACTAAGCCAAATTAATCATATATCTTTACATTTAGTCAAACTTGTAGAACTTCTCTTTCCTTTAGAGCTGAGCAACATGGCAAAAAATAAAAAAAATAAAGTCAGGAAACCATCAAACAAAAAAGTCTCACTCCCCCCTCCCCAAATGTTATTGTATGGTGTCAATGAGCCCACATTGAAATGGATGTTTATAGAAAACTGTTTGCTTTGGTTCTGTTTACTTTGTGCTGTTATCACAGGACATTTAATATCATATCCAACTAAAGTCGGAACAGCAGTAACAGTTCTAAATTCCAACAGACAGACCTTTCACAGAACACTCTTCCTTTGCAGCTCCTCTGGACTTTAATTTTTAAACCACGTGATCTCTTCTTTTTTTTCTTTTTCGTTGTTCGTTGCTGCAGCATCAAAGTTTCTGTTTCCCTTCCTACAACGCAGCGAAGTCCAGTTTGTGGATTTTTAAAAATTGTGTCCCCCAAATATTTGACAAACATCCAGCTTTCTCCGGTCTGAGTTTTTTTCCACACTTGCACATGGAGCTTTGTTTGGCGCGCTTTTATGACGTCACGTACGTTCTCACGGCCCCCCAGAGCTCTATTTTTCCCAAAACTTTATTTTAACTTTATTTTATTTGAACCTTTTATGATTGTTGTTCACCTTTTAACTTTTATTTATTTATTTATTTATTTATTTATTTATTTATTTATGTATTTATTTATATATAATTTTGCCTGTCTCCATGAATATCCCGTGAGTTTTGGCAAGATTATGTATTTTTTAAGTTATCTTGTTATTTCCAGATCAGCTCCTGCAGTTAAATGAGTTACACAGGAAAAAAAACGTGCAACTCAAACCCATTCAAACTACAAATGTTGACCTAATTTCCATTAAAACACAATACATTCATTTTACTGTGTCCGAGTTCAATCTCTGTTTTTGCTTTCTCCACCAGATGGCAGCATTTTGACCATATTCTGCATATGGATTGAAAAAAAAGCAAAGAAACATGGTATATCCACTAAGTGACACTGAGCTCCCTGTCCCTTAAGCTTCAACTATGATAAGAATGTGTGTGCTGGTGAGTGTATTACTTCAACACAAAAATGTACTTTTCATGCAGTGTATTGAAAAAAATTGTTTTTTCAGTTGTTCTCACCTCAAATCATGGTGATGTCAGAAAAAAACTCAACAACTGGCATTTAAAGAGTAATGAATATGCAATATCAATTATTATGTCAGATGTAGGTGAAAATATAACCTCAATGGAGATGGAATATTAATGTGTACTAATAGCTTATCTCTGAGAACCTGAGGATTAATTTACTGAATACATTCAAACTAAAATATTGCAACGGAAATATAGACAAAAATAACCTTTATCCATATATTACATGCTACATGAAATATTTGTTTGTTTGTTTTGTTTTTGCAGTAAAACATCTATCATTGACCAAGCGAAAATCAACATGTGGACACTGGAGAGGAGACAAAGTGTTCAGAGTAAAAAAAAAAAGGGATAACGCAATTAAGATGCGCAAGGAAGGTTTCAGAAGAAATGGACTGATATTTGTTCTTTGTGGCACAAACCCCTTTGTGTCACATCCAAAATTCAATCAAAGTAGTCCACCTGGCATCGAACTCAGAAAGAGAAAAACAGTACAGCTTACTGCAGTCTCTTCCACAGGACAACATTTATCTTCTGAGATAGTGTGGATTTTGGCACACATAAAAAAAAAAAAAACGGTGTCATACTCTGAAATTGTAAAAGACTGCTTTTTGGCTTCAACAGATATAATGTTAACAAATTTGAGGACATTTGGGAACTTTTGGCTGAGGTTCCCAAAAGAAGATTGTTGAAGAGAAAATGTTGTGATTACTAGCATTTTATGGCCAAAAGAGTGATGCTATTCTGAATGCACTTTTGGTATTTTTGAAGGAAAAAATCTCAGCTGGTTCTGCAACTGTGTGAAGGGAGAGTTCCCCAAGCATGCAAGGCAAACAGAAGAGGCCTGGTGACCTCATGATGACCATCAGTTTCATTTCTTCAAGAGCACTAAACCACAGACAGTTAACTGAAGACTTTGACCCAGAGGTGATCGTGTTCAAAACTTGCACTTAATAGATGAAGTCTGACATTTATTTTCAAGTTAAACAGCTGTTATAACACAAGGACATATGTTTTACAGAGAAAACAATATTTAAAAAAAATCTATCTATCTATATATCTATCTATCTATCTATCTATCTATCTATCTATCTATCTATCTATCTATCTATCTATCTA
>JAPTYQ010034595.1:0-11160 GCA_029814465.1 Ostorhinchus cyanosoma
TTCTGTCTTATTTTAAGTGTGATGAAATATTTGGACTAGAAATGAGAAAAATACACTTGGTAAGATTTAGATTTTTTTTCCAGTGTATCTAGTAAAATAATGTACTTCAGAGTAAAAAGATAGACATATTATTTTCTTGCCTACTACGGGTCCTTAAATTTGGAAATGACAGCAGACAAAAGGATTTAAAAATGCTCCAGGAAGATAAAATTTTCTTGTCATCATATACTAAATCATTTCTTTTGTTCTTTTTTGTGATTTAACTTGGATGTAATCTCTGTCTAATGCAGAAAACTCTATCCACCTTACTCTCTGAACGTGTCCTCCATGTATCTGAAGCTGGGCAGACTGTACATGGGGATGGAGAGACACTCGCTCGGTGTTAAAGCTCTCAAGAAGGTGATGAACATTTACATTCAACATTCTCCTTTAAAGCTGCCTGACAACTTACATCATGCAGCAAAATGTCAACAGTGTCCGCCTCCTGTAGATGACAGTGTTTGATATTAATATGAAACAGACATACACAAATATGGGGTTTAATGTAATAAAAAATGCTGTAAAATATCATTTGTTTGTGTGTTTACAGGCAATGGTCATAATGGAAGTGGCACATGGGAAGGATCACCATTACCTGACGGAGTTACGCAAAGAGATAACACAAAAATAAGGAAGAAAATTAATTACATAACCCTATGGACTGACTACACTCCTAGAAACTGGAGATTTACAGAACTCTAGCTACTTTCTATTTATTGGGGACTTAAAGACAGAGAGCGTTCATGTTTTTCATTAATATTTATTTTTGGAGCATTCATTTGGATGAATTGGTACGTTATGCACAGGATCATTTTCTACCAGTCGTAACTTACTGGTCATTTTTATGCAGACATCGGATCGTTTCAGGTGGTTTTTATTCATATTGTTTCAGTTTTGTTTTTTTTTTAAATTTGATGCGTGCCTGTCTTGGCGTGTGACTGACACATCAGCTGGGCACCGTCATCTATCAGTGTCGAGGTGTTTACATATGTGTGTAGGGGGTCAATGCAACAAAAACCCTGTCAGCCATTCAAGACAGCTGCTTCACCACCAGGGGCCTATTAAAAGCTCCAAAATGTACCTGTGTCACAATGGAGGGCTGGGATACAGCACTGGGTTTGCATTTACACCTTGTGTGACTGCTGTGTGCTAATTAATGTCTTCGGTACCACGTGAAAAGACGAAGCCCATTCAACGCACAATGTTAAGAAATCAAGAGCGTATTTAAAATGTTCAAATAAATATGACCAGAGTCTTAAAGAAAATAAGGCTTTATTGCATAATAAGCAAGTACGACAGCTTCATACATGTCTGGGGAAAGAAAAACAAAGACTTTATGCACTGAAATCGCATATACAAAACATATGTACACATATTTTTGAAGATATTTTGGAGTTTTGCCCAAAAAAAAAAAAAAAAAAAATAGAGAAAAAAGGGGAAATTTTAAATTATAAACAAACAGTGGAATGCTGTGTGAGAAAATACTGTTAAAAATAGAAGTGCAACAAAACACTTATATGTCAAGAGAGCATAAAGCTTATAGGCTAGTTATCCAAGATATATACACTGAAATATAAAAAACGCATGCATAGTTTATTATTTTGCGGTATTTTAAGGGTACCAAGTCAAAAAGGAAATATATATATATATTTATATATATAACATTTGTAGAAATCTTTTGTCACATGCCCAGTATGTACAAAGTTACTGTGGACATGGCTGGCTTTGCATTATGTTTCAGAAAAACATGGAAAAGTAAATTCTTCAAAATGTTATAATTATGATTAAATTATAAGATAAGGCAGTCTTTAAGAGTTGGATCAGATTATTAGAATTGCTCGTCTTTTTTTTTTTAAATTCTTAATTTTTTTTTTTAGACCAAAGTCAGTTTTATATTATTATCCTTCAAAAACAAAACCAAAACATCAGCATTTTCCAGCAGCCATTTCTTAACCTTAGAGATAAGTATACGGCCTGAAACATTTCAGTTGATCTTATAGCATGGACAATAAAATACTGATTTAAAGATTTAATCTTTGGAGGTACAAATTTAATTTAGTTCAACCAGACTCTACATAACCCTAACCCTAAATAAAAGGTAAGGGCAGATTCTTTGATTCATGCTTCACTAAGGCACAATAATACAGTATATACAGTATTCACTGTATAAGAACGCTTCTCTATGAACTGCACATGTAAACAGTGAAATTGTTTTAACAAAATATTTCCAAATTAATGGACATATATGAATCTGAAGTGTTTTTTGGTGTAAGAGGTGAAACATCTGATCACAAAAATGTTTGATTCTGGAAAGAAATGATTGTTAAAGAGTATTTTGCGTTTGGATTTGTGTGCATATGTTGGTGTGTATGTGTTTTCACAAGGAACATTGAAGCGATCCTCATTACATTTACAGAACAAGGAAGGCTTAAAAAAAAAATATTAAGACATAGTCACAAGGTGGAAAAACTGACAGGGTCTAGATAAACATGCTCATCAATGCTGCATTCAACGAAAAGGTGACAACAATCTTGAGAGAAATAAATAAAAACATTTGTCACAATGTCGAAGTAAATATTTGCTGTATTAATCAATACTCTGATAAAAAATAAATGGCATTTTTAGAACAGTGATTTAATACTTTTGTTTGGCAACTCTTTCAGAGTGTACATCTAGTAAAATATAATAATAATACTGCTGCCACCTACTGTTCATGCAGCATAGTGCCTTTTCTAATCCCGGCTGACTGAGAAATGAGAAATGTAGCAGGTAGACAATCTATCCAAACTGAAACTGAGACCTGGTTTCTTCAGAATATTTTCAAGAAACCTCAAAGAAACACGCACACACAGACGGACAGACATTCATGCCTATGGGCAAAACAAGCTGCTTATTCACCTGACCTGCATGGAGAAAAGAGTAAACACGCAGACGGACCATGATGAACGTCCAGGGGAAGAAACCACTACATCTGAACATTAAATGAGGAAAACGGTTGTTAGTTTCCATACAGGCATGCTCAAATCCTTTCCTCCCTATGAGGTGACTTTTACATCAATCCCCTGGAATTCCCAGAATATTACACTGCCACACACTAAACTCAACATAATTAGAGTCATTTTTAACTCTGTAATCACCCAGCTACCAGCTTCATCTGCTGCACAGCCCCTTCTTAAAGTACCATAGTCGTCACTTGTTGCCATTTTCTATATTGAATGAATGTTGAAGGTCAGGAGCCAGAGGTTAGATGAGGCGCGAGTTCTTGAGGAAATGGATGAGGACCTGGTAGACGAACTTGTACTGGGAGATGGTCTGCACCATCAGCATCCTCTGCTGCCTCAGCTTGGACAGCATAGTGGGAACCTCCACCGGCTGAACACCAGAAGAAAGGACAGTGAGGGACAAACAAAGAATAAAAGCAAAGGAAACAATCCCCCTGTGAGATGTTTGGTTTGCTTATGTATCATATCGTATCCTCTGTTCTGTACAAGTCGAACCACTGAATTGTTGATTAAGCACTATTTGCTCTAACCTGTCTGGGGACTATGGATGAAAATGAGTTCATTAACTCAGTCCAGTACATACACTGTTGAGTGAGCTGAAATGTTGATTAATGTGCATTGTCCAGTGGTAAATTAATAAATAAATGTGAGTTCTTTATGCAATAGAAAGGCTGCATGAAAACTATCTAGAAAAGATACTCCAAATGAATAGATACTAATAATTATGTTATGTTGTCTACTGTTCTTTCATATTAATTAAACTTTCCTTGCAGAAAATCTGTTGTTACCTTGCTTCCATGAATTAATTAATGAATTCATGTTTTCTTATTTAAAAACAACCCGCAGAAAACCACCAGTAAAGAATAATTAACATAAGACAAACAAAACAAAAAGAAATGTATACAATTATACAAAATAAATCCTTAATACAAGTTTAAAGTTGTTTAACATCTGAAAAGGAGAAGTAAGACGTAAACACTTGTTTAATTCCACCCCATTTTCAGTCAGGATTTTAACTGTAAATCTAACCCTGTATGTGTTGGTTGATGCTCAAACACCTCAACAACTGCAGGCGACCAAAAGCATCCACGTTTAATAACTTCTGAACCACTAATCCTATTAATACATGTAAATAACTGGCATAAAATGCAATCTGTCATTTTTCATGGTCATCAGATATGACCCATTTGGATGTTCAGAGGCACCGTAGTTACCATGGAAACACCGTCATCTTCTACAGCACTGATTCACCAGCAAAACCCATGGAGTTGGATCAATGGCAGTGGTTGTAGATGTTTGTTTTTATGTACAGTTATTGATATCTTTGTTTAAACAGTCGCTTTTTTTCAGGTTTATTTGCTTTTTAATATAATAACCCTCAACTTTTTGAACTGAGTTTTAATGAACATCTACAAGATCGGTAAATTAAATACAGAAAAATACGTGATTTTCACTGAAAAAATGCTACATACAGAGGATAATATAATAATAAATGGTGATAAATCATTTAAGAAAGGGAAAATCAATGTGGGACCTGCCACAAAAGTAGCAATAGGTCTTTACGGGTTCGTTCCAACTTGATATATTTTGCTGAAAACATCACTTTTTCTTCAGTTTTGATATAATAATTTTTGTATTTATTGAACTTTTATAAATATATGCATAGTAACTATAGTAACTAAGTAATAAATGGACATAAATTGGTTGGGAAATATGTAATTTAGACCAAAATTCCATTAAAAGTTGCGACAAAAGGGCTTAAAGAGTTAAATTAACTCCGACGGTCGACCCACCTCATTGTGCTCCAGGCAGCTGATCATGAGCTCGGTGAGGATGACCACTCCGGTGCGACCCACCCCGGCACTACAGTGGACCACCACAGGAGGATTGAGGCTCTTCGAGGTGTCCAGCATGGAGTTGGTGTGTCTCCTTACAGACTGGATCTCCTCTAGGTAGGCTGAAGAGCAGACGGAGTGAGGATGATGAGATGGTGAGCGCAATTATACAACAAACTGCTGTTGATGATGATGATGATGAAGATGATGACGAGGCCCTCCTGCTTACCTAGGAATCCCTGGACATACTCAGGACAGCCCTGCTCAGGCCAGTCGGTGTACTGCAGGTGCCACACCGTCCTCTCCTGGCCAGACAGTAAGTGTTTGACCTTTAACCCTGTGGTGGCGTAGCAGCCTGAGTCAGTACGGAATTTGGTGGTCACCTTGAACTTGCCGTGAGTGGCTGAGTTGTGTTTAGAGCCCAGTTTGGGCCAGTAGCGATGACTCTTAGAGCGACCACCCTCCTGGATGGAAGAGAGTTAAGACAAAATAAAAAAAGATGAATCAGTGCAGTGTTTTTCAACCTTGGGGTCATCTGGAATTTCTAATCATGGATAAAAAAGAAAAAAAAAACCAACTTACTAATAAAAAATATATGTTAAGTGGAGAGAGACAGTCACAATCCATAAAAGACAAACTGTGAAGCTGAAACTGAAGCACTGTGCTTCTGTTTATGTGTCAAATGTTCACTGTGGTCAGTTTCAGATGCTGCAGCGCTTTCATAATTCATAGTTTGAGTTACTGTTTGTTCAGTATTAATTGTCAGCCTGGTCCTGGAGAAAGTTTTCAGACATGCTTAAAATTTGACACAATCTCAAATATAATCCTGAAATATCGGCGGAAAAACATTTTTGGTGTTTCAAAGGATGTGGCTGCATCAGACAAACAGATGCAAATAATTTTGTTTTTGTTTATTGTTTATAAGGAAAAAAAAATTTAAAAAAACTGAATTATTGAGGGGTTTCAACCTGTCATGTCCTGGATGTTTTTCTGCTGAAACATCCAGTTTTGACCTCGACAGAACAGAGCATGTGCAGAAGGAGCATGCGGGTTTAGAGAAGGGAACGGTACTGGGAAGATTGATTCTTAATGCAATATATCATAAATCCATGCAGTGTCCAAAAACCTTTTTCCAGGACTGTATAAACTGGATGACTGTACATAACCTGACCAAGGAAAATTAAATTCTCACTTTGTGCAGTATAATCTACACCTGGCTTTTTTGCTTCTGTCCATAATAATATACATTATATAAACTAAGTGTTGCCTAAAATGAATGTTTATTTGCAACATAGTATAAAAAAACTATTACATGATCAAAAACAAATTAATTTCAGCAAAAAAAAGTCTCAGTTTTTAATGTCTGGGGTCGCCAGAAATTAGTGATGTTAAAATGGAGTCACAAGCCCAAAAAGGTTGAGACCCACTGGATTAGTGTGTGGAGAAGAATAAAACAGACAGTCTTCAAACAGAAAGTACATACACAGGTTGAGTTCTGATGCCTTCATACACACAAAAACACACACACTCCCCGTCCTATCGCTCTCACACACAGATGCCAGCTGTCGACCACTGAAAAATATCCACATCTGTGTGTCCCATGTGTGCATATATGTGTGTGTACCTCCTCAGCAGTAACCATGGCGATGACGTTGACCCCCTGCTCCCAGACCATCTGCCAGAAGTCGGCACAGGTGTTGGCGAGTGGGCCTTGGGTGGCGATGTAGTGCCACTCTTCCCCTCTGATCACCATCTGGGAAAACACACACACACACAAACACACACATTGAGAAATACTTAGTGCAAGTAGAGATTATAGATGGAAATCAGACTGAAAATATGTAAACAGAATGTATTATTTACTCAAAAAAACAGGAAATGAATTCATTTATATTTGAAATGACAGTGACAATAACCATATTTACCACTAGAGGGCAGTATAAACAGCACTTTTCACCTATAGTGGGACCCTTTACCTCATTTATAAAACTATCGACCCCCCTCTTGTCCAGCACTCTTTTGTTTCCCCTCATTAATAGTCATAAGGTCACACACAGCACGAAAACACATCCAGTCTTCAAAACATTTCAACAACAGGAACATAGTGGCATTACATAATGAACAAGTCCCAGCTGATGCCTCAGGTCACCTCGTGACTGTAAACACTGCATTATGGGACTGATGGCGAATAAACAAGGCCCTTTGTTCTGTGGCAGCTACCTTAAATGACGGGAAAATAAGAGGGTTACACCGTGATAGGCAGAGATTCAGCGGCGCTTTGCTAACGGCGCTCATTCACTGAACATGCAAAATGCAAACTCACCAGCTTGTGCACACACGGTGCTTTCAGTAAAAAATGAATAGAGGGCTGGTGAGAGCAGCTCAGGTTGACTTAAGAGGGTTTGGAGTTTGGACCACATTCCTTGGGAATTCTCTGTGAGCTTAAACGCACAAACAGCTTTCAATAGGTTCCTTTCATCATTTCTTTTTACCAATTCGCTGCCTCGAAGTGACCACAACAAGAACCAGCACGAAACTGTGGATCAAGTTTATGCTTTTTGTTTTAATTCACTTTGTATGATGTGGATTTTGCAGTGATTTCACACTGTAACTGTGATTAAGTGACACACAAATAAACTTAAATATCATAAAGAAGCAATAAATATTTCACTTTAATATTCTTTTTTTTCTATATAAGTTCATATAAAAACCAACAGATGACTAAGTTTAAATTAAATCATGATCTGCAGCTCACCACAAACTTCATTACCCCCAATAATAGTAAATTGTAAGAAGACATATATGGTGTAACTCTTACTGGTGTGACCTTCAATGATTATTAAATTTAATGACTAATCATGACTAAAGATATTGGCAGATGTTGGTGGTTCATGGTGTACAGGAATAAAATACTTTATACAATATGGTACCTTTAATAAACAATGCATTTGGAAATCACACTTTCTTTCAGGCGAACTTTTAAACTTCTACACATAAAGTACTTTCTCATAAAATATGAAAAACAGAAGCTTAATAAGAACTAAACTAGTCGATTCCTCAAAATTCAAATCAATTTAATTATCTACTTGAAATGAACAGAAATTAAATAGATAATATAAAAATAATAATGTAATAACTTAGCTGTTGATGACAGAATGACAGGTGTTATAAACATCCCCATAATTACTTTTTGACATCACGCTTTATTACATTTTACCCATAATTCCTTGAGCGCACCTTTATATGTGAAGCGTTGATGTAGCCCGCGTTGTTCTCTTTGTTCGGAACGAGCTCGACTCGATTCTCTTCGTACGGAACGACGTCACGAAAACGGTTGCGCTCGGCGTTTTCAGGCAGAGTCGCTGTGGTGAGAACACAGTCCGTCCTCTTCTTGGGCACTTGTTCGTATTCAGTGAAGACCTGCTCCTCTTCCAGCTTCAGTTCCAAGGTCTTACACTGAAGAGAAAAGAAAGAAGATGTTACTTTACTGAACTGCGAACATCATTCAAAGCATTCGCTCTGAGTGTCCAGAACTTTTGTCCTTTTACATTCCATCTCACCTAAGAGACTATTGAGACCAGAGAATTCTAGAAATGTCATTATAGCACACGTCTACATTTCTAAACGGACGTCATCTCTCACAGCTGAATACTGACTTCAGAACCAAAGAACTCAAAGCATGCCTGTTGTATCAACACAGCTGGAAAAGAAGAAAATATGCAGCCGAGTGGCATTAGTTCTTATTGGAGTTATATGTTTATTAGGCCAGAGATGTTAGAGAGGGCAGCTCTCTCTCTTTTTTTTTTTTTTCTTTTTTCTGTGGCTCGCTCACTCGCTCTCGGGTCACATTCTTAACATACCAACAGGCCCAAGCGATAAGCACCACCATGCCACACGTTCCACAGCCCACTTAGGGCTTGCCCCCGTTAGCTTAGCAACAGTCGGGACAAAGGCTGGGTTTCACACCTCCGATCTCAATAACAGGCAAGCAGACATTATACGAGAAATGGAATGTGTTAAAGCGCTGAGGTTATGGGAAACAGTCCATGTGGTTTTACGGTGACAACTATAATAAGACAGGCTTTCTTTGTCAGTGTCAACAGGTGTGAAAGTGGCTGGATCAAAAAGGTCCAAACTGTGAACACTGAGTTATACAGAGAAAAAGTTCAGTGATTAATGCAGAAAATTATCTGATAGCACTGGTCTAGAAGCAAAACACCTCCAGAATAAAAGTCGTAAAACTTAAGTCAAATTAAGTCAATATTGGGTGAAAATGTGAAATTCTGAGAATGAAAGAATGAGTTTTACTCCAAAGGAACGTTTGTCTCAGAGCTCTCGGATTTACTTTATCTACAAAACACTGTCTGCATATTACAATACATTCACTTTACAGGTTCTTTCTAGTAGGAGATTTATAATCTATTATATTAGTGCACATGAACCAACATATATGTGTAATAACACTTTATCATATAAATTTAAAAGATCAGTTAAACAGCACTTGGTCATTTGTTTTCCAATTCCTCTTATTAAAATATTTAAAATAAGTGATTTTGAATGAAATAGTGCCTAAAAATCATGTTTATTACATGTTTATTGCATCATAAAATAACAAGAATTTACAATTGATAAGAGTTTACTGTGTAAAACCTCAAAAAAACCTTCTGTTTTTAGGATTATATTTCAAAATGCACATATTCATCTGAAACATTTTTGTCAATAACCAGCAAAAATTGATTGATCGTCATAAACTATGCAGTTACAGTTACAGATAAGTCCACTTTAAGTTTCCACAGTCACTTGGAGCATCTTACCCGTTCGTCCGTTGCAGACTTGGCGCCTTCCTCAGCAGGATTCTCCGGAACCGGCATCCGGGCCACGCAGAGGCCGTTGAGGGCGGCCATCATCAGCGGTCTCTTCATGGAGTCCACGGACATCTTCTGCCTCTCCAGCGTCTTCAAGAGAGAGGAAAATCCCGGCGTTACGGTCACAGGTACCGGCAACATCGCAACACTGACTGACCTGAACTGGCCTCAAATCACTGTGAGCCTGTTGTGCGTTTTGTGGGTGGAGAGAATCTGGCATGAATGTGTATATGTGGGACAAACCTGGATGTACCGTACGACTTCCTTTCTGTTCAAAGGTGTCAACAAACAAGATCTGCTACGAAAGCTCATTAGGAATCGACCGGTAGCTTCTTATCTGTCTCATATTCCTCTAAACTTAGCTTTGATCTTTATATCCCTGTTTTTTTCCTCCTCCACATATTTTTCATTCCTCCATCCCTTTGTTTATTCCCACCTACCTCTTTGGCTTCGTTTTCTTTTCGGTGAATGAAAACACACTGTCACCACGTCTCTTTTTCTGTCTACCATGCTCTGCAAACTCTGACCCACATTGCACGGACCCTCCTTCCTCCGCGGATTACCTCTAATAATCTCTTATGCTATTAAACCTTTAGGACAGCTCCACCCTTCCCCTCTCCACCTCCTAAACCCCCGAGGCCCAGCCAAAACAACAGCTTGGGGGTCAACAGTTTACCCTCAAGGTATGAGATAAACCAGCTGCTCCTAAACACAGGTCAGGAGTGGACGTACTGTAACCTAAAAGCAGTTCTGAATGTTGTAAACACCAGGTCAATCTCAAACAGAGAGGTTTACCGCAACCAAGTGGGGCGATTAAATCATTTAACTTATACCTCGACTCGGCTGCTGAGTCAAATGATTGCTCCTTCACAGAAAGCTGACCTCCACTAGAACACCGAACCCAAAGTATAATCTGTGGGATTTGGAGGGTTTTACCTGCCTGGGGGGACTCAGAGCCTAGTGCTACCCTCTCAGGTACTGAACACAGGATTACTGCTAATTGGGAACTATGTATGAAACCAGCCTGCAAATAACAGGCTGCAGGGTTTAACACCCTACTGGTAAGATGTTTGTGTCCAGGATCATTATTTTAGGAGTTTCATTTATATTGTAAATGCAGCATTTGGGATACAGTTGTGCTCATAAGTTTACATACCCTAGCGGAATTTGTGATTCTTTGGCCATTTTTTAGGGAATATGAACGATAATACTAAAACTTTTCTTTCACTCGTGGCTGGTTGTTTGGTGAAGACATTTATCATCAAACAAATGAGTTTACTCTTTTTAAATCATACTGGCAACTAATGATAGTCCGATATATCCTCCAGTCGATATTTATGCATTTTTCTTGTATCGGTATCGGCCTGTTGCGTTGGCCGATATGCTCTTTTTTTCTCTGCCATGATTTACTGACAGGTG
>JAPTYQ010034637.1:0-11158 GCA_029814465.1 Ostorhinchus cyanosoma
CCTAGATGCTAAAGAGAAATGGGACACCCTACCCCTCCAAAACTTCACTCGAAACGGAGGGGTAGGGAAGAAATGTACGGGAAGGGGGAACTTTGGGACGGGGCCTAAATATGGGCTTTTGCCTAGTGACAAAGTAGACCTATGATATGTGGTAAACGGAATTTTTCCACAAGTCACTAAAGATGATTAAACGTAAGGGGAAAACTTCTCTAAGGCAATTTGTTGAGGGATTTTTGAGAATGTTTGTGGAATGTTAAGATAACTGAAGATAACTGACTTGTCTTTGATACTCACAATTTGTAATTTTCCCATTTTTGCTGGAATCAATAAACCAAGCTTTGTTTTAACTTTTTAAACCTCAATCCTTCTTTTTGGTGAGTTTCTTGGTTTCTCCTGTGTTGGTTCTTCCACCAGAAGCCCAGTTGGTAAGTTGATTAATAATAAGTGCGACTTCTATAATATGAGCCACTTCTCCCTTCTGGCTGGGTTTTTGGGGATGTTGTAAAATTTGTGGCCAGTTTTCTTAAGCCCCTTTCCTACAGCACTTCTTTTCTGGAAATATTTTACCTTTATTCCAGAACATCTGTGTAAACAAAATGGTGGGAACATTTGGTCACACCTCGGTCAAGGCTCTGTAATGCTTCTGGAGATAGTAACAGAACTGTGGTTAAGGTGGAACGATGAGTCAGGAACACTATGTAAAAGGAACGCCTCTTGTTCCACAACCAAGGTGGGACATTTTGATGAAGTATTGCGTGTGTGAGCCCTGCGCTGGGGGGGGTTAAAAATGAGTGTGGACCGTGTACAGTAAACCAACAAATCGATGCCACCAGATAGATGTATAACTGGGGAGATGCCGAGAACTGTGAGTTGATGTCATTTCGGGTGAAGGACTATCAATTTTCAATCCAGTTACATTACTCTATCAATGTGTGGAACAGTGAAAGACAGACCAACTCTGGAGAGGTTAGCAACACCACTATGCTCAGGATTTCCGACATGCAAGTTATACATCACAATGTACAACACATCACTGCCCCTCTGATTCTGGAACACAGGTCTGCTGTGTAAAAGTCCAGCCTGTCTCACCTCTGTTACTCCTTTGGCTCGACTGTGGAAATCGTTCAATTGTTGCAAAAAGGTGGGATCACTATCTATCTAGAATACGCTCTCCGGGCAGTCCTAGAGATAGTGGCACAATTGCTCTGTGACATCAAAACATCTATGAATAACTCCTCTCACCTTTCAGCTCAGTGATGCTGCCCACCCAAAATGCATCAGAAGGCAGGGGCCATTTCAGCTCTGAGTGGCACCCAGGGTGTATTACGGCTTATCGACTCCCAGAAATGTAGCCTTTAAATTACTCTTTTACCTTTTACTATTTTTTCTTTTCACTTCAACTCAGTTTTTAAATTGCATCTTTTTAGGCCACGCTGGTTATTCTAATTATCAGAAGGACAGAGTGTTAGTATTTTTGATATGATTTAGTCTTACAGCGCCAAACCACCAATAACATGACACTGACTTTTAGGAATATGTTCTCTGTTTTGAATTTATCCTTGTGCTATGGGCAGGATGGTCCACCACTAGATGGACTAACCACCTGTGGTATTTCGGCTCCTGTCCGAATCCACCTCTGAACTGGGCTCTTCTTCGCCTAGCAGCTTAGCTAACTACACCTGCAAGTTCCACCTGTGGCTCTCATCAGCTGCGTCTTGTGCTCTGTCCCTGGGCTCTTGCTGCTACATTCATGGCTTCATCCACATTCTTTGGACACAAACCACTCATCCAAGCCAACAAAATCCTGCAGAAGGCTTACAAGAAAATCCCTCATCTGAAGGAGTATAACAAGCACCTCAACAAAACTAGTGGAGAAAGATGAACAACTCTCCAGTTTCTCCAGCCACCTACCCTTACTGTACAGCCTCTTACTAAAGAGTACAGATAAGTCCAAAGCCCCCTCCGATGATATGGTCCTATGAGATCCATCTTCTGCCCGTCCTTGTCCCTCCTGTTAAAACCCTGGTCTGAAGTGGCCAAAGAAAGAACATAAGCAAAGCTTCCTCATTGCCGAGGACCAGGACTTCAAAGTGCTTTGGGGTCCTGTCAGTGGAGGATGCTCCAGCTCTCCAACTTTGGCCAGTTTGCACTGCAGCTCAGCTTGCTCAGTCCGGGAACTGGGTCCTGCTGACATTGTAATATTGATCCCTCAGTCAAACTGCCAGTCCGAGGTCCTTTGCCTGGCGTCAACTTCTGCAAGCAGTGGCTCAATGTAACTCTAGCATTCCTCCAGTGGAGTGTCCACCTGGAGGGTCCAGTGCCCCCCATCCATGACGCTGTCTCCTTGCACACTTTACCCTCTGACCACCGCTATCCTTGGGAACTCCATCCTCCATAATGTCAGAATTTTTAATGCCATTACCAAGTGTTTCCCAAGTTCCACTGTCACCACCATCATCCAAAAACTGCCAGAGCAGCTGGTCTTGCTACCATCTACAGTAATCCAGGTCATCATCCATGTGGGCTTCAATGACATCTCTCCAACAGGCCAAAGTGTCAAAAGGTACTTTCAACAAACTTTCTGATAGACAGATCAATCAACAGATGTCCGTTGTTCATCTTGGGCCACTTCCCCTCCTTTGCCCATGGCGTGGGGCATTTCAGCAGGCTCCTCAGCCTGAATACCTGGATCCAGTCCACTTGCGCCCCGATTGGTTTCCGTGTTATTGCCAATTTTGATATATTCTGGAACTGCTCGTCATTCTACAAGTCTGATGGTGTCCACCCCTCTACATTAGGCAGCAGGATTCTGGCACAAAATATCTACCACAATCAGTATGTTTACATACACTTAGAGAAAATCAACTTATTGCCTTAGTCCGGCTAATATCAAAGTTTTAAAAGCCATGTATACACCTTAGTCGGACTGTAATCGAACTGAACTGGAGTTTTACAAATCGGACCATTTGTGCCAGATAATGCAGTTCTAAAAATCGAGCTATTCCAGCATGTATACATAAACCATGGCGAGCTGGACTATTGACTGCCCTTGGCCCTCCCCCTTCCGGAAATGACGAGAGCCACGGCGGGACAACAACACAGTAGCAGAAGGTATTAGCTTTCTGCTAATATTGTTGCCACCAGACTTGGAGCACAGCTTACATGTAACCAGGCAAGTGGAAACACGGTGTGCAGTTTGAACCAACTGTACTGAGCTGCTTCATCCCTGTTGTCCATATCCTCGCTTGGTGTTGTCCTCCTCCTACAATGTCTGCTTCAGATCTGCCATGCTTGTTTACTGATTATTCTTTATCCATGATGCCAACTGGAAGAATGTCAACGCGAAAGGGGGTGTAGCACCATGTCTTGGAGTTGAACATAGCTCACTCAATAATTCGATTCTCTTGCAGCGCATGTACACTCGGATTTCTCGGGAAACCCTTAGCTCGGTTATTGCCAATAGCTTGGTTTAGATGTGCAGGTAAATGTATTGACTGTCCTTACCACCACAACAGTATAAGTACACTCTCCCTCCCACAGCACCTCCCCCATATTGCAATACACACCAACACTATACACTCTTCTTCCCTGCCTAGAGTGGCAGCCCTGTGTACTGTCCCTTTTCACTCCTTTCGATTCACTCTACCATTACACCCTAGTTTAAAAATATTTCCCATTCACTCCATTGTAAGATTCAGAGCTCCTAAACCAGTAAGACGCCACTTGTTGAGGACTACACTGGACTCCCAGGTTCTGTGGCTGCTGGTACAGGCATCTGCAGTTGACAAAGGGGGTCCAAAATCGTCAATCTGGCACTGTTTGAATGCTTGATCAATTGCCAGCAAATCCTTCATTTTAAATGACTTGTTCCTTTCCTAAAACCTGGATTTCCCGTTTCTCACAGAAAGTTGGTAAAGGGATGGGGAGCTCTCTGTTATGAAAGAACCGTGTCCAGCTGAGTGTCCTTTCATCTGTGGCCCATGAACCACTGGCCATGGTGCAGGCTTGGCCATTATACAAGGACTGTTCCCCTCTCAGGGAGCCATCTCTGGATCTTGTTCATCTTTTGAGCGGTTATTAACCAAAGTGGGGCACTCTAATCCCCTTTTCTCCTTTTTAATTCATCGTCCTCGTGGTTTTAATTATGCTTTTCTGCCTGAATTCAGTGGCTTTAAGGCCCCCGGAAAGTGGGAAAATTTTAATGCTGGGTAATTTTAATGTGCCTATGATAGCGTTGCACTTAATTCTATAAATACAGATGCGTGTTTTGAATGGGCTCTCTGCCAAGGAGTTTTACTCTTTTTTGAACAGTGTTCTGCTGCTATTTAATTTAAGTGCTGATGTGGAATCTCAACTCAACAATTTTAACTCCCACTGCCATGCCATCCTGGATATAGTTGCTCCCCTAAAATTCCGTACAGTCCATGCCAACAGCTCCTCCCCTTGGTTAAATGACAACACTTGTTTGAGATGCAAATGTTGGAGAATAGAGCATCTGTGGAAGTCCACCAAACTTCAGGTCCATTGTTTCTATTTTAAAGAGCTTTTAACTGAGTAAATTAAAGTAGTTAAGGTGGCCAGCACCTCTTATTTTGCTGATCTTATCTCCTCTAATAAGAGAAACCCCAAGGTCATTTGACACCATAAACATCACCAATACTCAGCCACCTGTTGTACCCGTTTTCTCAGACAAAGATCACAGTAATTTTCTGATGTTTTTTGTCGACATGGTTGGCAGTGTTAACGTAGGTATAGCCCTCACTTCCAGTATCCCCCTTCCTGTCACAAGTAAATGACAACCAATCCTTGAGTGTTTTTTCCCCTATTCCCACGTCTATCTTTCCAAAAATCTAACAAATCCTGTGCAGCTTTTAAAGGGAGGAACTCTCAAACAGAGAGCTTTCTAAAGTGAGTCATCTAGTGATGACTAGTGAGTCATCTAGTGATGATTCACTAGTCATCCAGTGAGCGTCCACCCAGTGAGTCATCACAATTTTCTCAAAGCTGTGCTAGTTATAAATATTTTTCTCTTACCCTGTCACAGCCTAATTTTGGTGAAATCCACTGATTTTTTTTGCCAAAATGAAGCAAGCCAATTAACCGTGTCTTGTCAAATTGATCTCATGAATTGAATTCAGCATGAAAAAAAAACAAACTAATTTCTATTGCAGAAAAAAGTGCATCACATGGACCAATCAGAGACGTCCATACTCTGCCAAACGTAACCTAGTATAACGGTAATGGAAAAGAGACAACAATAAAATGAGGAAACTTCAAGATTTCAGAGGTTTGTGCATATAGCATTTGAGTGAGTAATTAGTGAGTTGTGCCATTACCATTTAATGGTTATATGTAGGTAAGAGGATAGTAGAAACTAATAATGGCGATAGTAAAAGGATACAGATAGTAACGGCAATGTGCCAACTAGGGATGTAATGATATAAAAATTTCGGTATTGTTGAAATGTGCTAAAAATGTTCAAAAATACTTAAAACACACTGAAATAATTTAACCAAGTTTTATTTTGAAAAAACAAAAAAAACAAAGATTGTTGGCAGAAACATTAAAATATTAACACGTAAAGATCAAACATACAAATGTGCATTAAAGATTGCACCTTATGGCCGTAAGAGGTAACTGCACTTTGTGCAAATTGTAGATAAGAACCAAGAATACTGTTCTTTACATTCAGTGCTCTTAGAGATTTAAAAAAGAAAACTTCCACTGTTTTATGTACCTTATCTAGAAATCAAATGTGCAACACTACCATTTTAAACAAAGTAATGTGGCAAAACATTATCCACAATTAACTTTTTAGTGGTAGTAATTACTCCTAAATGGTTGTCCTGGTACATAGAGCTGAGGAAAACACAGAGCAGCATGGCTGAGGCTTCGGATGCTAAAGCTAGGTTTACATTATGCTCCCAGTGACCATGGCAGCCCTGTTTGCCTGAAACATAGTTTACTCTTAATATAACAAAATTTGAATATGGTGGAAAAATATGGCCAAAATCCCACAGCGCACTACATTTTGGGCCAACAGGGCTGCTATGGTCATCAGGAACATAATTTAAACCTTGCTTTAGATGGCCCATGTGTCGTGATTACTTTAGTTAGACACTATGGTCGTGATAACGTTTTCATCTATCTCCATTTATTAGGCCATCAGACTAATGTTACCCATTACTGACTGGAACTGATACAACGCTAGTTTGATAGCCTATAACCGGAACCAGTTAAAGACTATAGCTTGCTAGTCTCTAGCCATAACAACTCTAGGTAGTGGGCTAGTGCTTGCCAACTATAGACCGCTGCCACATGACATCAGGGATCACAACCCACAAGCTAGAAAGAGGACGCCAGACTTGTTGGACAGATAATTGTACTTAATTGTAGACATGGTTATTTTTTGTGCAGCAATAGGCTGCTCAAACAGGGTGGGACATGGTAATAAGAAGTCTTTCTACAGGATCCCCTCTGTTTTAACCAACCAGGGAGAACTATAGAAGGAACTCAGTGCCCAGAGAGAGTACAGAGTAAGGTAGTAGACCTACAGTCACCAGTCAGCTGTATATTACGTATAACCATTAAAGCTATACCTACCAATCTGGCACGTCACACAACACTTAGTAAAAATTTTAACATCAAGAACTCTCCGCCCTCCAAAGCCCCACCCATTTCCTCCTGCCTGAGCTCTGACACTCCCCTCATGTGAGGCGCACGGAGGGAAGCAGAGGTAGAGGCGGAGATGTGGTCCGCTTTGGCGTGGTCTTGGACCTGTCCCTCACCAATCAGACAACATCATCCACCTGCTGCACAGCAGCAGCTCCTGTTTCATAAGTAGACCCTGTATTTAAGGTTCTGGTCTGTGCCGCGCTGGATCATTGCCTAGCTCAAAGTATTAGGAGATAACTTTTGTTATGATTTGGGGCTATATAGATAAAATTTGATCTTAGACAGGAGGAGCAGTGCGAGTGAAACATCAGATTCAGAAGCACCGATATCTGATGCTGGACTGCAGCAACAGATGACTGACAGGAGGCTCAGCCAGGAGCATTTTAAGATTACAAAATAGTGTTTCTTGTGGAACTGATCTGTTGGTGTGGCAGTGGGGTGCGTCTGCTTTTCAATTGGTGGGGTGGGACTCGGCTGCACGCGTACAGCTCGGGCAATGGGGGTGGGTGTGTGTGTGCATGCATTTTTGTCAGTAACTGCATGCATCCATTGGTTTCCATCCTACTATGGGGGTACGGGGTAGTGCAGTCCATGCCCCCCGCAGAAATTAAACTTTACGCTCACTAATCTTTTCCATACCTCCTGAATCTTCGCAAACTTTCATTTGAGGGGGTAGGACGTTTTCCCTTGCCTACTATAGGTTATACTTATGTATTATAAGTCTAATGTATTATTTTAAAATGTATGGTGTGGTGGCAAGGATTTTGCTGTGGTGCTGTGCAGAAATGCTGACCATATATAAACGATAAACTGTCCCTAATAACCTGTTTAAGATACCTTCTGCTAAACAGAAAGTCTGTCACTCTGTTGCCTCCTCCACTCTTGTCTTCCAATACGGTGGTGTATCCGTTTACTTCCGGTACTGATGACGTAAGCGGCAGCAGTCTATACCTGAAGCCATTGTGGGGATGTAATCATTAGTGACTTGTCTGCATCCTATATTGCTTTAGGTTAAATAACAATCTTGGAGAATTGAGTCCTTTGCATTTATCTGATAAATCAATTAGTTATTAATATAAATCTACAGATTAACTGATTATTAAAATTATCACTCATTGCAGCCCTACTGGTATAATCTTCAAATTACTTCAAGAATAGCCTAATTCTGGCATGCAAGAAATGAGAACAAAAGGTCAAATAGGATAGTATCCAGGACACCACAGTATACAGTCATATGACTCAGTTGTGATGGAACACATGAATACTGGTGATACAGCTCATTGAAATTGAAAAATATGAAAAAAAAAAAAAAAAAAAAAATTCTGCAAAACAACTCAGCTAGCTACATCCGGTTTGAAAATCCCTTCCCCCCACACTTTATGACCTAGAGTCATACTTTTAGTTTTACTTAAGTACAACTTCTAAAAACACTGGAAAAAGTGAAGTCAACACCTCAAACCAGAGGTGATCTGCCTAACTGGTTCATAGGCATTTAGGCGTCATAAAACCACTCGCCTCGAGCAGCTGATATATCAGTTTTTAATCCAAAAGTAAAAAAAAAAAAAACAAAAAAAAAAAACATTTTTTCCACAGAGCGCGGTTGCAGCAAAACTTCCCTTCTAGTTTAAAATACGTCTCATACGGTTTGTTTAGGTTTCACGATAGATCATCTGAATAGAGTTAGGTTGCTTTATTCTGTAATAAAAACATATTTTAGGCGTACATGTGAAACCCCAACGGTCATCTTCCCAACATGGCGGAGGTTCGTCTTTGCTTTGGAGCAAAAAACCCCAATATATTAGCGCTCTTCCAGGTCATAAAAAACGTTTTTCAATCCCAAAACACCAGTCCGTTTCAACATGTGACAAAAAAAACACACGAGCTTCCAGTTTTTCATCGAACTCTTCAGAGTGGAAAAAAGTTCAGAAAACAGGAGGGAGTTAAACTTCTTCTTTTTCACCGTTGACTAGTTTAAACATGAGGGAGGAAACGAAACTCAAAATGCGGTTTAGAACGGGAACAACGACCTCAGTAAAAAAAACTGCCGAGGACTCCTCTGACTCTAACCGTAACTTACCTCACTTCTATGTTTTAACGCATTTCATTCACTCTCCAAACGTCCTCAAATCCACTGCAAAGATGCTTCCCCGCAAAAAAGTCCTCGCGTAATCCAGAAAGGAATGTCCGTGTTGGTGTCGGTTTGTCCAGGTTATTTCAGGGCAGAATGTAATCCACAGGTGGTCGTCTCTGTCTCTCCTCTTGTCCTGTCTGCAGATGCTTCTCTGTCTGTGAATGAGGCGGGGTCAACAGCAGCAGACTTTTTTTATACCGTGTGCTGAGTTCTCATTGGCTGCCGCCTCCAGGAGGGCGTTAACTTTCACAGAGAGTGTTATATCTTATTTTTCAACATCCTCTTAAAACTGCATGTGAGTGTTATTTCTGGAAGGCTGTTACACACCAAGCCACATTACATTATTCTAAATGAATTGTGTTAATCTTTTAAAACATAGCCTCTCAAACTTTTTTTTCCCACAGTGGAGTACCCCCAGAAATATACTTTTTTTTTCTTTAAGCCAAGTACCCCCAACTTTTGCTTCAGCATTTTTGATTGAAAAAAATTAGGCTAAATTTGTTCCTGTGCCAAAGATGTCTGTTTATATTTTCAAAACTTTGTAAACAAACGACTTATATTTAAAAAGGATGCTGACATTGATCTAAATATGCCACTGGGACAACAATCAGAGTACAGAATTTGGACCACAGGACAATACACAACTGACACAGGACTGACACAGAACTGAGAAGTCACACAGCACACTGCTACTGATGAGACCTGGTCCTTGGTCATTATAATTATTAATAATAATTAATTAATAATTACTGTAAGTCTCCCCACTGTAACTGCAGTATACACTAATTCTATGCGTTGGTAGAGTGCTGATGCCTCTGGATCAAAGATGAGTCGAGCCAGCCAGTCTTCAGAGCCTTACATGTGTTTATTTGGAAGTACAAGTTAAACACATGGAGACACACCCAGGTTTGGTCTGAAGGGTAGCTGAGAATTCCCTCTGCCTTTATACAGTTTTCTGGAGCTCGGGGAGTGTTTTCCCGTAAACTCGAGCTCCTCCTCTTAATTTCTCACTTTTCCCGTGTTTGTTTCCATTAGGTCTTATCTGATTACAACTGTGACTGTGACATGGTTCATGTCCTTTTTATATATGATTTTCCAGTTAATATCCATCTCCTATTTCCAACTAAACAACTTTTTGTTTTACATTACCAATAACTACCCCCTCCATAGTTACCCTTTCTATTACACTGGATTCCCTTGTGTCACTATTTACCCAGAGATACACAGGCTGCTGCCATTAATCAATACTCATTACTGTCAGTAGCACTTTACCATTTATCTTCATCACTTCCTCTAACATGTAGCTCCGCCCACCTTCTCCAGCCTCTATCTCACTGCCTGCACAGAGCACAGAACACCACAAAATAACATACAGAGCATTTAGAACAATAATTCCTATTCTATACTATATATTATCACTAATTTGTCATTTCTTCTATCAATTGCCACAGTACTATGGCAGCAAAATGCACAAAAGAATGCTTTAAAGTATATGGCATGCAGTATCACCACATCACTGTGGCAACAAGAGGCCAGAGCCCCATTCAGAGAGTTACTGTTGTGGACAAAATAAGTAAGGCACAACTCAGGCGTGTGTCGCTGGGAAATCTCCCTTTTTTTTTGGTTTATTCAACACTGGCTTTATACAGGAGGATCGGATATCACTGTTACCATAAAAGGAATGGTGTAAGTGCTAAAACTCTTTGCCAGATATGATCTTATGCTATCAGTGACCCTCCTAGACTGTCTGGAGCTGAATCGTTGGGAAATCCACTTATTCTTTTGCCTCGTGCCAGGTCACTGTGACCCAACCATGTCCATTCCAGGAAATAGCACACACAAAACTTTTACCAGAAATTACTTCACTTCATGGAATAAGATACAATAAATAATAATAATAATAATAATAATAATAATAATAATAATAACATTAAATAAATAAATAAATAAAATAATTCTCCGATATTACGACACACTTTGATGTCACCGCTCCAGTGATCATGTGGTTCATGTCATGCCTGACTAGTTCCAAACAAACCAAGCATTGTCATGTACTTCTGTGTGGGATAGACAGCTGTGAGCATGGGAAATCTGGAAATAAACTACACACAGCCATTGTTGCTCTACTGTTTGCTGTCTCAGTTATGCTTTTCATAGTGACCACTGAAAGGACTGACTTTATTATTTTGAAAATATGAATTTTGGAGGGAAAGGGTTGTGGTAGCTTGGGTAGGCTACTTATGTGAGTGGTGCTAACTTTACAAGTTCACTCATTCTGTAATTGTACTGTACAGGCGAGTCACACCAAATTGTGGGCCCCAGGAACAACCAGTTCCATTGTGGTTGCACCCC
>JAPTYQ010034727.1:0-11156 GCA_029814465.1 Ostorhinchus cyanosoma
GGGTTTTCGTGTGTGTTTGTGTGTGTGTGTGTGTGTGTGTGTGTATTAACAACATAGGGACTTAGTCTGTACGAGATGATCAATAAAAGGGTGGGGAGCTTCAATCTGAGATGTTCTAGTTTCATTTACTTTCTTTTCCTGATTCAAATGTATAGAATATAAGAATATAAGACATACATGAGGTGGACAGAATGTATTTTGCTAAGACTGACAAAGTGTTTATATTTTTCAGTATGATAAAATTAAATACTTTGTTTGGAGAACTGCTGGTGCTTTATGTTGGTATCTTTCCAGCTTCAAATCCAGTTGTTTACTTTTTATAACATATTATTTTAGTCAAAGATCTTAATCTGAAATTGATGTGATGCAAATATATTACATGTGATGCACTTGGGTTATCTAAGCAACCAATCACTCTCACATTCACACTCATGGGCAATTCAGATTCAGTAAATTCAACACCCCCTAAAGGCAAGGCTGATGATCATTTAAAAAGCTTTTTCCCAGCTATCCCCTTAAAATTTCTTTTCAAAGGCATTTTAAAAATTATTTATAGAGCACCAAATCACAACAAAAGTTATGTCCCGACGCTTTACTTATAGAACTGGTCAAAACCAGACTCTCCTACAGAGTCAGAGCATGAATGTCCAGTTGATATGACATAACATCTATATTTATTCACTAAATCCTCAAATCTGATGATCTAGCCTAGACCTGGGCAAAGTAAGGCCCGGGGGCCACATGCGGCCCGATAGCTGGTCCTGACTGGCCCGCATGAGGTCACTGGGAAATTAAAAGTCAATGCAAATATATATCATACAGCTTTTATTTTGTAGAGTCTGCTAAATTAACATTTTTTTCACACATACTTCCTGTACTCAGTCTTAGGCTTATGCACTGATTGGTTTGTTGGCCAGTTTCAGCCCATGAAGATGTCAACTAACACCAAAAAAAAAGATTAAAATTGATTTTAACAAGACATGGTCTTCTAAATATTTCTTCACTGAAGTCAGAAAAGGAATTGAGATACGCAAACAAACAAAGCTGCATTTATGGTTCTTCATGTAAAGTTAACATGGAGGGGGAAAAAAGTTAACATGGAGCTGGTTTTGCACATTTTTGAACATGTTTTTGTAAATATTCATTAAATAGTTGTATTCTGTGCTCCATATTTTCATTGTATCATTGCATTGTTTTATTTACTGTTTTTATAAAAATACATATTGAGCAGAGCTGCAGGTGCATTGATCCGGCCCTTAATAACTGTCAAAGTTTCTCATGTGGCCCCATAGGAAAACTAATTGCCCACCCCTGATCTAGCCTATTCTTACTGTGGAGACCAAGTCTAAATTCAAAACATTTAGTTACAGTCCTGTTATTAATTTTCTGAAAAATGCCCAGTCTTAGCAGAAATCTCCTAGTCTGTGATTAAAAACTCATTTCTTGTCTATAAATGCCAGAGGGGGAGTCGTATTTTAGTCTTTTCAGAGCCTTCTAGTGCGTGGTAGTGATTGTTTCCATAATTAAATAATTATGGAATATTTAGAGACATGATTTTAATGAACATTAAAAATAGTAGATTTTTTTGTTTGTTTTTTTTTTTTAAATAAAGATGTATGTAAGATGCATCCCATGGACTCCCTCAATGGTCCCTCAATTATATTTTGACCTGTCTATAAATACAGACCTCAGCCCATGTGTTAGCCTTTGTCAGTTTTTATTGATGACGGACCTCTCATAGTGCAAGGACCATCTGATAGACATACTTAAAAGTATTATAGCATTAGTTTGGTTTATTTGTCCATTTGACAGAACATGATACATACATACATACAGTTCAGATCTCCATACCGACATGGGCAAAAGATATAGGCTGAAGTAACAGCTTATTTATGCCTATCCTAGCATTACATCACCTTTCTATAGCAAACTTGAGTTGTTATACCAAACAGAGCCTCCTCATCTTGCAGTCTTTAAGTGGATATTCTTAAACTGAACAACTTCACTCAGAACACTAAGGTTTTTCTACACTCACATTTACAAAAAACCTAAACTGATAAATGTAACAATGAACATAATCAAATAGAACTAAACATAACACTGATAACAGTTGAGTTTATAATTTCATTGACCTCTCTGGTACAGTGGATCTCTGAGCTGTGACTGACCTCTAGGGGCTGCTTTAAGAATAATGCACAGCCAAGACTGAGCCTGTTTTGGATTAGCCTGATTGTGTGAACGTGGACTGACCTTTGGCTCTGATGCATTAGGTTTGATCAGATCAGGTGGTGGGTTTTAAGCCCTGCTTTTATGGAGTAGTCCTCAGGTGGTGGTAGCGGAATGAATGCGGAATCCACCCCGGATTATTTGTAGTCATTTGGTAGGAACAGATTTCTGTTGTCTACTTTCATCTTTAACCCAAAAAGACCTAGTGCTACTTTTGTGTCAGTCCCAAAATGAAATTTTCTGTAGATTTAACCTTTCTTAAGTGTTTTATCACCATTTATTATTGTCCTCTGTATTTTGCATTCTTCACATTGAAAATCATGTATTTTCCTATATTCAATGTACAGATCATGTAGATGTTCATTAACCCATAAAAACCCAAACAGCCACTGTCGACCAACATCACCTACAGATGTAAAGTTATTAATACCTGCCGATCTACTACCTCTTTCGATACGTGTAAATAATTAGTGTAAAATGGTCATCAGATATGACCCATTTGGATGTTCAAAGGCTTCGTAGTTACCATGGAAACACCATCATCTTCTACAACATTGATTCACCAGTAAAACCATGGCGTTGGATCAGTGACAGTGAATGGACACACTTAATTTATGTTCAATTATTGATATCTTTGCTGAAAAAGTCACTTTTTCTTCAGTTTTCTCTGTTTCTGATATTCATTCATTCATTCATTCATTCATTCATTCATTCATTCATTCATTATCTGAACCCACTTTATCCTCACTAGGGTCACGGGGATCGGTTGGAATCTTTCCCAGCTACATACGGGTGAAGGCAGGGTTCACCCTGGACATGTCACCAGTCCACTGTTTCTGATATACCAACCCTCAAGCTTTTACATCTACAGGATCAGTAAATTAAATAAAGGAAAATACCTGATTTTCCCTGGGGGGAAAAATGCAAAATACAGAGGTTAGTTTTATAATAAATGGTGATAGATCACTTAAAGGTGAAACCTAGAAAAAAAAATCACTTGAGAATTGCCACAAAAATAGCACTAGGTCTTTATGGGTTAAAGCTCAGAGTAATTTCAAAGGTTATTAAATCTGAAACAGAGAAAACTGATATTTTCAGCAAAATCTATCATTAACTGAACATAAACCAAGTGTGTCCATTCACTGTCTTTAATCCAACTTCATGGGTTTTACTGGTGAATCAATGTTGTAGAAGGTTTCTCCACGACAACTACAGAGCCTCTGAACATCCAAATGGGTCATATGTGAGGACCATGAAAAGACGACAAACTGCATTTTACACCAGTTATTTCCATGTATTGATAAAATTAATGATTTGACAGGTTTTAAACATTTTAGATCAGTAGATGATTTTAGTCACCAGTGGCTGTTTGGGTCTTTATGAATTAATATTAAACAAAAAACAGACACATTACATTTTTGAGTGTGAAAGTTGTATCTCTGGACATGGCAGTTTCAGGTGTAATTTTCACCAGTTTTGTAGCTGAGTAAAGTTTTAAAAAAAACCCAACATATTTCCAAATTCAACAAATGTTCTGCTTGAACACAAGTTCTTGTTGTGTTGAGGTATGTGTGATGGGATAAAGGTATTTGCAGAGGTTGCAATACAGGGTTATGTGCATATAAAGGAAAACATAAGAGAAGAGACACGGCAATGCCATATCTGAGGAAACACACTTGGTCCCAGCACATTCCTGGATTCAGTTAAGATTTGTTACTCGCATGTTCATCACAATTTTCAGTATCTCAGAAATATTTCTGGCACAACTCCTGCTCTATGGTTTAGTTAACAAATAATGAGACAAAGTTGTTTGATTGAAGTTAAGTTTTATTTGTGAACCCGGCACACATTTGCACTACACAAATCGATTACTCTGAAATATCTGATGCCAAACCCTGTCTGTTCATTTTTTCTTGCTCTTCTTCTGCTGGAGCACGTAACATGTTTCACAGGCCATTGAAATCCCATTTATGAGGGAAAGGAATTCTTGGAAGTCAATTTTATGATCTTTGTTTTCATCAAGATCTTTGATGATCTTGTCCACAACATTGGGATTTTGCTGGGCCTGAAAAGGAAAAGAAAAAACAGAAAGAGATCCAACTTCAGTATGCAAAGGCGATGAAAGGAAAACACTGCATAATGTAGACTCAGATAACATGGCTTAGAAGACAGTTCCTTACTTTCAGAAAGGTGGGCAGCTCTTTCTCCACTAGTTTTTTAAATTCCTTCTTGCTTAACGTCTGTCCATCACTGTCTTCTCCAGCATAGCGGTGGAATGTGTTTAAGAGCAATGCCATGCTTTTTTCCAGATCAGTCAAGTCTGCAGGTACAGCCGCTGAAAGCAGAAGAAAACTGTTTACTTAAGCCCAAATTTGAGGCACATTCAACTTTCTGTATCACTTTGTAAATTTCACTTTCACTGGTTCTACTTTCCAATATAAGGATCTGAATGCAAATCTTTCCTCTAGCCTGTTACTTCACTGCTACTGGGTGTTACTTTGTGACTTTTACACACAGAAAAACAGAATTATGGTCCTATCATACCATAAATTCCTCTCCCAAAAGTATGCACATAAGACATGTTTTATAGCATTTAAACAACTTTTTGATCTTTTACGCATTACTAGACTTTTATCAGTTCGTCTGGGGTTCCTTTACACTTAAAGTGTTCTCAGCAAATGTATGAAATAGACTTTAATTAGAAGAAAAGGCAACAATAGATCAGTGCGTTACTTCATCCAAAACTAACACTGCATCAGGGGGTGGGTGTTGGTTTTGTTGGCACTCGAAGTAAATTCTTTGGATATTACACTTTCTTTGGCACATAGCGGAACAATCCTTATCTCATGGCTCACATTGAGCCTTGGCCTCTCCCTTCCTTCTGCCTTTTCCTGAAACTTTCACACAATCTGAGACTCAAGAACTAAAAGGCAAAAGTAGACTGAAACAGGCTGAGATTGATCAAAAGAGGAAACCGTGTGAGTAATGCGCAAAAAACACACCAAAAAAGTTCACTTCATATAAAGACAACATCTAAGAAGAGTTATGATCTTATAGGCTCTTGTTATGAGTGGAAAGAACTGTCTTCAACCTCTGTTCCAAAATGTTGACTATGATCAGATCGGATATAAACACAGCAGAAGCACTAGGACAATATAAAAGGACTAAGTATTGGAATGAGTATCATGAACTTACCGTCACACATGATGCACAGAAAAGGATTATCCTGAGGTCAGAGCAATGCGGGACGGACAACTTTTATTCCCCAATTTATAGTGTTGGACACGCCCAAAGTGATGGAAGGAGGCGGAGATGGTGCGTAAAAGAAGACATGTGCAAACACCACCCCTGCACCTTTTTTTTTTTTTTTTTTTTACCGCATCACTGAAAAAGCTACATCCAGGCCACACCAGCAAAAACAACACACACCCAGAGGTGCCGTCGTGGATTTGGGGCCCCGTGGGGGGGTCTCTCCACTTCAATGGGGACAGTCAATCAATATTCTGCTTTCAATAGGGTTCAAGCTTTGTCTAACACTGAAGGTGCAAGCCATCTTTTACAATTTAATGATATATTTTAGTGATAACTGTAACAGAAGTTTTACATGGATGTACTAATACAAATAAATTATAGATTTACTTTTTGGATGGAAGAGGCTAACTGAATTTTTTTTTATTTTTTTGCCAAAAACAAAACAAAACGCAAAGAAGAAATGTGTTTATATGCACCCTGTGGAACAAACATTGTTTTGTTTTTTTATATATATTTTATGCTGATAGTTCAATACATTTCATATAAAAGTGACTAATGCTCTGTTGTTTTCTAGGCCCCATCAGTCATGGGTCCTACACCAGCCCAGCACACACCTTTTTCATGGTGGTTATGCAAGCATCACTCCTTAAGTTTCACAACTAGATACAATCTGCAGAGAAAACCTGGTCCACAGCCAGACTCTGAAGAACCTTTGTCAGTTACAAACTACTGTTAATATAAACTACCTCAGTGTGTCTAACTATAACTGAATTATTGTGTGTAGTTTGGATTCATACTTAGTCTGTGCGTCGTCCTGTACAAATCACCTGTTTGTTTACATATTAAATACCTGATGTGTTCATCCAGATTTATAATTGTCACCAAGATATTCAATATTTGCTGAAATTTATGGCACTTCTGCTCTAAGTCAATTTATTCAGTTAAATGTTTTGAACTATGTCCAGCCTATGGCAACAACCAGTCTGATTCTGGTGACCACGACTCAACTACAGTTTTGTAACCTTTTCAAGACAATTTTGACTGCAAATTTGGGAAAAGCAAGAGGTAAAAATAGAACTGTCACTTCAGAGCAAGAAAACTCCTAGTAAGCCTTGGCAACACACTGAATTACTTCAATAACTTGAGGTTTTACTCTGTACATACAGTTTAGTAAAGTATTTCTAATTGAGACTGAACAATGGGAATCTTTCATCCATATACACCAGTCTACATCCAGAGTGTGTAAAGCAGGTTCTCTCCTTGTCCGTGTGGGTTACCTCAAGTTCTACCACTTAAAGACTTGACACCCACTAATTGAATTGTTTGATGTGAACAATGAGTTGGTATTTGAAAGAATAAAAACAGACCATTTTTCACCGAGTTTAATTACAAAAATGATGACAGAGGGAAAAAAAATGTATCTGCTGATGAATGAACACATTAAATCTCTTTGCAACCAGCTGAAATGAAGTCTTGAGAAAAAGGTTCACAATGGAATGTAGAAAGCCGTTTGTGAATTTTACAACCTTTGAGACACCAAGTGCATTACTCCATGATTCATATTTAGAAAATGCTGTGTTAAAAAAAAAAAAAAAAGACTGAACAAACAACCTAAAAGTAATACAATTATAATTGCTGTGTTGCCCTGACCATTAGCAACTTTTTAAAACTGAGTGGTTGACTGGATGCAAGTGGGATCTTTAACAGATTCATCGGTTAATTCTTCCTTTTGCCCTTGCTGGCGGTCTTAGCTGGTGTTACCGTGGGCACAGCTGCTTGGTAAAGGGCAGCAGATACTTTGTTGATGTAGTACAAGGCAAAGAGGGAAAATATGAGGCTGTAAAAAAGAGCAACAAACAAAATGTACAGGTGAAATGAAAATACGTTTATGAAGTAGATTCAGTCTGTGGTTGATTTATGAAGTGGGTGTTGATGACCTGCAAATTACTCACCAGGTAGTGACGCAGACACGATGCACCAAACCAGAAGCAAACAGTGACAGGCACAGGCACAACAGAACTGGTGTTCAAGAGGATGAAAAATAAAACAGTGAATTAAAAATGTTGAATTTTGTGAAATGGAGTACTAACTTTGCATTAAAGGGGTTTTTTCACTTACTTTCTGGGAATATCTTGGCTTGGAATCCCTTCCCAAAAACCAGATTTTCAAGGTTGTTAAATGCCTGAAATAACGTTAAGGTGGAATACAATTTAAATATATCGGCGTCACAGACTAAAAAAAGGTTTGTATTTCTTGCTAATTTTCTGTTTAAAACATTTAATGCCAAACAGTAACAATTCCATTTTTCACTGGATATTTCATGTTAATGAAGCAAGAGAACATGAGCTACTGAGGGGAATCGCACAAAAGCAGTTCAACACCAACAAAAGGATACAGTGAGGGAACAGATGAAAAGGACTGATCCCAGGAAACCTCCCAGGATGGTGAGCCACTCAGTGGAACCAAGCTGCTTACTGAACATCTGCATCCCAGCAAATACCAGGACTGACAGCAGACTGGACAGCACCAGGGATGTGCCTGTATTCACCGCTTAAATGGTTCAGAAACAATGACATGTCAGGAAAACTAAGGGTGGTCACATACAACTGGCACAGAGTCCAAAATATATTTGATAAAGCATATGTGAACAAAGCAAAACCTTGGATAAAAACTGAGAGATATAAATACAGATAAGCAAATACTTTATTTTCTTTTACAGCGACTGAATATTTCCACTACACTACATTGCAGAGGTAAATGATGTACCTTTTACTTATCTATACTTGTCTGGCTGCTTTAGTTCCCTTTTGGATTGAGTTTTTACCTCCATCTTGTCAAAGAAATACCACACATCTCCAAAGCGAAGACTCTGAATGTTTGTTTTAAGGATTGAGCGTCCATTTATTACTTGATTAACTTTACATTAAAACCCGCTTGGATATGCTGAGAAAACTGCGAAAAACAGACTTATTTTTCTAAGCATATTAAAGCTAAGAGACATGGTTCTCACAGGATGGGGACACAATAGCAGTTTAAAGAATATGACATACTGTCAAAAATTCAAATACCCAGCAGTTTATAAACCAGGTATGTTGAGCTCAACCTTAAACATATACAGCAATAAAATACAACAGACATTACTGCAGCAATATGCAACCCAATAGAATCATATATACTTTACTTGTCATTATACAAGTACATGTTGGAGTTAATACTTTTCAAATGCAAGGTTTTAATTCAGAACATTTTCATGTAGATTTCCACATTGCAGTACTTTTAATAATCTGAATACTTTTCCCACCACGTCCATGTGACCCAGTGTTGAAAACTTTCTGCTGCCCAGAATAAGCCTTAAATTAACAATGTCAGCACTAACAGAGTTTAAACATGAATTAAATATCAGCGATATTTATTAGAAATTATTTTTGTGTTTCACCTCATAACGTACTGCCACGTCAGTGTTCCCACATTAACATTTCCGACTTATTAGCTTTCCATTGAACTGACCCAAGCCGGCTTCATAACAGTAAACTCTACAACTGTAAATATACAGCAAACCTTGCAAATCACATCTCCTATTTAATGTGAAGTTGTCTGAGGAGTGAAGTAAACCAAACCAAACAAAACCAAAATCACGTCGCCAATGCTGTGCGTTAACCTTAGTTTAAGAATCGTTAGCCTAGCGAGCTAGCACGGCCGTGGTTATTGGAGCCAAGTACACTACATTTAAGTACTTACACATACTGCGTTTCAAATACCAAGAGAATGTGCAATACATACCCATGTCTCGATAGTAATTCAATTTTTTTTAAATAAATGGTGGTGAATCAGGTTTCACTTCTTGGAGGCAGGTAAATGTCCCGGCTGTAGGAACTAAAACCTGACAACCCGGACTGAATGACAGATAGGACCGGTGGGCGGAGCCGGGAATGAAGGCGGGTCCTCTGCCACAGGACAGACACAACACAGACAGGATTTCATAGATGGACTGAGACCTTTTATCTATATTAAATGCAAATGTTAGATCAAGCAAATTACAAACCACATTTTCAGTTCCACTTTGAAAAAAAAAAAATCCTGTTAATTATATTATCTTTTTAAAAAAATGTACTTCATTGGCATTCTTTGTTTTACTGTAGTATTAAGTAATCTTTTCAGTAATTATACATATAGTATTTGTCATGCAATACAAAACTTTTTTGTCTTATTTCAAAAGTCCTGCCAATGACTAGAATTAGAGAATGCATTTAGTGAGTAATGATTTTTTGTGTGTTGTGAAGAGAGTGCATAGGCAAGGCAAAAGGATCCCAAAAGATAAGACAAAAAGCACAAAGAACATACAGTGGAGTAATTTAAGTTACAAAATTTATTTCAGATTGAAACAGCAGTAGAAAAGAAACTAAATAATTATTTATACATAGACACTTTTTGGTATACATCTTTAAAAAACTAACCAACCTGACAAGTTAGGAGTAAAAATGACAATGCAAATGATGCAGCTATTTAATTTACAACATATAAAAACACATTTTTTAAAAATATTTTTGACAGGAAATGTTAACAACTAAAGATCTTTAACTGAAACTAATGTTCAAAAACATACTAACGTACCAATTTTGGACAATTCACATCAGTTATAATGGCTTTTTCTTGAGTCCAAAAACAGCAATAAACAGGATGATCTCCACAAATGTAGGAAGGACACTAAAGGAGGAAACAGAGAAAAAAATGCAACCACAAATATTAAAGACAGTACAAATATTAGGCCTACACATAATTAAAAGTTATTAGTCTGTAATTGTACTATCACTCTTCTCTCTGAAATCTTATGTATGCCTACACATCAACAGAGACACACACCAACCTGCAGATGGCAAATATAACCCAGTATGTCCAGCATTCCCACTTTTCAAACACAAAAAAAGACAAGGAGACGGATGCACTGCAGTGGACAGCCAGTGCTGGTTGAAATATCAGTCAGGAAAAACAACTGTCTCAGAGACCTAACATGTACAACAGGGGTCACCAACCTTGGTCCTCGAGAGCTACTATCCTGCATATTTTAGACGTTTCCCTCTGCCTGCACACCTCACAATCGTTATCAGGTTTCTGCAGAGCTTGATGATAGGCTTATCATTAGAATCAGGTGTGTTGTAAGAGGGATACATCTAAAACATGCAGGATAGTTGCTCTTGAGGACCAGGGTTAGTGACCCCTGATGAACAGTCTGTTCACCAACCTGCAAATGGCAAGGATCCACCAGTAGATGTCACAGTCCCACTGTTCAAACAGAAAGAAAAGCAGAGCCACTGAGGCGCTCGCATGGACTCCTGTGGCTATAATAGGTAAAGACCCAAAAGCACAGATGTATGGAGTCATGGAATCAAACTGACACTACTTTGTTGGGCTCCTTCAAAGCCATTATCGCTTAAAATCCACCTGATAATAAAGTACATTTTCTCAGAAAAAATACTAAATGATCTGATTGAAAACGATAAAAGCATTCACTGACATACATGTTGGAAAAAACTAGAAGAAATATGTAATATTTCCATTATAATTTCAATTTGCATTTTTCATGTGGTGAACTTTCTCTCATTTATTCTCAGTTTCTTTTATATTTCCATTAATTTTGTTGTATTTCATGTGATGTGATGATGATCAAATATACATAAATA
>JAPTYQ010034741.1:0-11155 GCA_029814465.1 Ostorhinchus cyanosoma
TCAGGAAAGGTGCGAGGTGGTCCAGAATAGATCCCATTCAATTTTGGTGAATGTAGGTCAAAGGTCAAGGTCACCAATAATGTGTTTTCACAATGATAAGAGATAAGACATATCAGGTAAAACGTTTGCGAGGGGGAGGGTTTGTTGTGCCTGGAACCACTTGTTTTAAAGATCACTTTCACTTGTTCCATTGGCAGATTTTTTTTTTTTTTTGCTTAATTGAAGATTTTTTTGCTTCATTCAAACAAAAAAAAAATCTGCCAATGGAACAAATGAAAATTATCTTGGTGAGATTTCTTGAAATAAGATTTTCAAGATCTATTGTCTAGAAATTAAGCTTTTATATTTCACTAAAAAGTTACTCTTTATGTGATTATGTCTTATTTGAAGCGTGATGAGATATTTGGAAAAGAAATGAGAAAAATACACGTGGTAAGATTTCGATTTTTTCCAGTGTATGCCAAAATCGCATTCGTTTCATTTACATCGTTGTTGGAATAAAATATTATTTACCTCTTCTCGTGAAATGATAGTGACAAATGTGATTTATTCTTGATGGATAAAGTGTAACTGGGACTCAGTATGTAATCATTGGACCTGGTTAAGGGTGATTACAGATGTAATTAAATGATGTGATGATTAAATAGGAATGAAAAGAGGAACGTGTCTGAAAACTAAATTTTTCCATATTTCTGAGCAACAGTGTGCATTGCTATGATAATGCAGCAGAAAAAAAATAATGGCGTACGAGGCAACATTAAATGGTGATTTTTCAAATATATATCATCCTTGCTGTTGCAGGTGATGTGGCTTGTTTGTAATCCCTTGTATGAGTCATAGGTGAGGGACTGACAAAGGTACACAGAGAAACTCTACAAACCACACAAGTTGTCTGAACACGTCCTGAGTACAGGGAAACACCCTCTGGGGATTGTTAAAAATATCACTCCGATTTGCTTTTAGTTTCTTTTTTACTGTACTTTGCTTATACAGGACAGCATACACAGTACACACAATAGGCTCATGTGAGTGATAAATCATGCATGTGATATACTGCACACCAAAATGCCCGGTGGAGTGGGAATTGAAACCTTGTTATTGCAATCATGTGAATCCTTTGCTGGCTGACAGTAACATTCATCCAGATTGTGTTATAATAAAGTACTCTCCAGGATGTGCTGGGTATTGTCTTATAAGTGCAACTTCTGCCTAGAGACTGCACATAATGCATGCTCTAAAGACAATAACAAAGCAAGCCGGTATTGACCAAAAGAATGGGATTTTTTTTTTTTTTTCCTTATTGATGTTCTAGTATGCAGGCTGACATAATGTACTTACAATAAAAAGGAGGTTTATGATTCTTTTGAGTCTAGTTTTTACTTCTTCTGTAGTGATCAAATGTAAAACGTCCAAGCTACCGCTGTATATCAGATATGAAGATTGGGTTTCTGAATGCCAGTGAATGCGAGTGTGGTGCTCATATGTCTGAGGGACATAGAAATACCACATACCATCTCAGTCATAGATAGCAACAGCTCCATAACAGCGTGTTACATACAAAATGCAACTTTATTAACCTTCATGCCTCCATTCATATTAATATACATGTATATTTTTGAACTTATTTTAATTTCACAGCTCCATCCATATGAAAATACAGAGAAAAAAGGCAAAACACTGACTGGATACTTAAACAACTCTCGGAGAAAAGAAAAGCGTAACAGAAAAAGGACACCTGTTCTTAAAATTTTGAAAAATATCAGGACTAAAAATTTCTTTTACAGATGTGAAACTCCATGAGCAGAATCTCCCTTTTGAAGCAATGCTGAGCAATATCACAATTTTTTTTTTTAACGGTAAGAATGAAAAGATCTGAATATATTTACACTACACTCACTTTACATAAATACAGGAACAACGATTACTGTACGCAATATCAGCAAACTTGAAACATAGGCATTGGCTTCACTACTTAAATCTTCAAAACCAGGAAAGGAAATCAAAAGCAGATGTTACACAGAAAGTAAAATAGATATTGAACTGAGAAGCTTAACATCAGTACTCATTAACAAAGGCGTCAGTCTACAGCTGGAATCCTGATCACAGTGTTTTCCTGCGAGTAAGATTCCTCATTATATTCCACGGAACCGCAATGTTGAATTAATATGATGAAGCTGAAACATCAAGAGGCCTTTGTAACTCAGTTTTGTTCCCCTTAGAGGAAGTGACTTATTGCAAGCAAAGTAATAATGCATGCTATAAACAGCGTGTGAAAATGTTATGGGAGAATGCTGCATTTGACACAATGGCATAAGGCTCAGTGCGAAAATAAAGTTAAACATTAGAGGTCCGACTTGCATAATGTTGTCTGTGCTTTTTCCAAAATTCAGGTTTCTCATTTGAATTTTATTAATTTGAGCACACGTGTTGAAATCGAAACTCTGCACAGAGCAGATTATATTACAAGTTTGTGATATGAGGCACTATTTCATTATTATTGCATAACTTTGACCCTGGTTACCGTTACAAAATTATGCTTTAAAATGAGGAAAGAGATGCTGAAGGGAAATACAATACACCCTGTCCTGTGGAGACACCATCTTCAAGTCTAATTGAGCTTTTAAAAAAAATGTTGGTTTAAGGCATGCAAAGTCATATACTGAATATGCAAGTACATGTGTCGTTGATATGTGCTTGATCAATATAATTTCTAGTCCAGGTAAAGCAAAATAGCAACACAGGGAATCGAGTACCTTAATATAATCAATGTACTGTATATAAATAATTTGTTAATTATAGCAAACACTGATTCAGCCTTGGGAAAAAAACTGATTTGATCATTATCTTACCTAACCATAAACTAAAAAGAGCAAACTGTATGACATCGCATATGATAATTTACATATGATGAATACCATTAGCCCCGTTTTACTGTATATCAAATTAGATAAATTACAGTCTCTGAAAAAGACTTTACATGTATAAATGTATTTCCTGCATCTACTAATCAAAAGCCCTATTTTTCCAATGTATATACAGGCTGTAGAACTTTGTAATAACTTTTATCTTCACTATCACATATATTACAACATTTAAAAAGATCCTTTTTACAGAAAAAAAGTTATATGCAATAACGAAGTGCCCCTCAATCATAAAATGTTCTTATACATATCAATGATAAAATATGATGATGATTATTTGTTTATAAATTGACATCTGAAATAAAATTATTTGAAAATCATACTAATAAACAAACAAGGTGCAGATATGCTTTTGAAAAAAAAAAAAAAAAAAAAAGATAATACAACCGGGCATAATGACATGTGCACAAACAATATACATCAGTAATGATAACGTGTTGTTATCATTCTCCATTACACCAAAACGAGTGACACATAATGGTGCATGTGTGGAAATGACTTCCTGGATTTGGCTACTTACTGAGAGTGAGGAGGCTGTATACGAGTGTGCATGTTTGTGCATGTGCAGTGTGTATTATGTGTACGAGAGTATGGTTTTCAAGGTGCTATTATCAAAAAGGTTACCATTTCCTTTTACTGGCTTCAGTCCAAGAAATGCATTTAGCAAGTGCTATCAAATGATATGGGTTGCCCTGATGCTCTAGGGCTTATGTCTGCAGCTCTTACACAGGAAGAGAAAATAATTCAATATATAAATGTCTTTTAATATAACTATAAAATTTTTAAAATAAAGTTCCTGGATAATGCTAAGTGATGTTCTTTTAGAGATATTCCTGTTTGCCAATAACTGCATCTTCTAAAATGTAACCTTACTGCATACACAGGATTATTCCTTCCACATGTAAATACGTATACTGTATAGTACTTGTACACCTTTGTATGTATGTGTGCTCATGTGTGAAATCCTCAATTTTTCAGCATTTGTAGAACCAAATCTCAGGTAAATTAGATAATAATCTTAACATATATCTGGTCTGAGGTGAGAATGTTTCAAGTGACTTTCTGTATTTGAGATACATAAAAAACAAAACAAAAAAAAAAAAGAGGAAAAGGAGCAAATCACAAACTGCTTGCAGGTTCAAAACAAGACACACATCAAACTAGAGCTTGTGCTGGAGCTACAAATCAGCCAGTAACAGAAGGGGTTTGTGTTACAGAGTGAGGAGATGGCCCAGCAAGAAACTTCTCTGCAACGGGCGAACCCTTAGATATTGACATCAGCAAACCGAACAAAGAGGAGGTTGGCGTTCCTTCTTATCAGTTTGTTCAAAATGTATTGCTCTTCTACAGTACATCGTACATTAGATACCACAATGTCCCTGCAACACGGCAGCCGGTGTCAACGTCAGCTTCTAGTCAAGTGTCGCTGTGCAAAACTACAATGCAGATACCTTTCTAAACCAGCTGAGAAAACTGAGCTGAATATTAAAACAGACAGAATGAAAGCATGAGTCTGTAAGGTGCCTCTTTTTTCACATACTGGAAATCTCCTCTGATTGTTTTAAAGTTCACTGTACATGAGGGGTTGTATTTTTCTGTGTCAAACATAAGCAAAGCAGGCAATTTAAAAAAAAAAAAAAAAGAAAGAAAGAAAAAGAAAGAAAAAAGCAAGAGTCAAAAACAAAACATCATATTGAAAGTATATTAATCCTTTAAGATTGCACTTTACTGATTGCTAATCACAGCACAAAATCCACCAAAGAATTTTTTTTTTTAAGAAAATGCTTTCAAGAGGCTCAACATAAAAGATAGCACTGATGAGATTTGGGGTAATCCGGCCCTGTAATAGGGTAATCAATGGTGAGTTCCTTTGCTGGTGTGATGATATGCATGCCCAGTTTCCACTGTTTGAAAAAAAAAAAAGAATGAACAGCTGAAACTAGATGTGTCGATGAGGTGGATCCATCCTGGTCGTGGTTACTTGAATCAATCCCATTAATGTTTGCTGGCTATGGGATAGGTGAAAGTCCAGCCCTCCTTCAGCTTCAACATAGGATGCCTAGGGTTTAACAGCAGGCTCCGGCAGGCAAAGGAAACCATACGTGGTGAAACAGTTCCCTCTGCTGGTAACAAATTACAAACAGGGAGGCACGGTGCAACAATACTGCCTGTAGCTCCAACTAAGCCCAAGTCCTTTCCTGTGGTCCATTCCAGGTCCTCTCTCTGCTTCAACAGAGCTCATACAGGAAATCCATTCTACAAAATGGGGTCTTTCACATTATGAATGCTGGAAAAGCAGCGATTTGAACAATAATGAAAAGAAAAGATACCAAAAGAGACAGTTGCGATTGCATTATTTTTTTTCTTTTGTCCAAATAAAGAGTGCGAATTAATCTTAAAAATCTAAGAGAAATATTTACGAACAGTGCTGTAAAAGACAGTTCCCTATTATACTCCGAACAATGACAATAAAAGATCCTGCCGTCTATTCCTTCCAACCCACTGAGGATCCAGAAGTGACCCTGTTTTGTGCTCCACAAGCTCTGTGCACCTCTTCATCTTCTCTCCTTACAACGGATGAGAGTGTGTATGTGTGAGAATGTATGTGCATGTCCAGGCCAGCTGAATAACATTCACAGGGAGATCCCGCTCCCCCGGCTGCCTGTGTAGGTGTGTCTGTTCCACTGATCTTTCTTTCCTTATCCCTCCGTGTGATTCACACCAGCATATGTCTCCGTCGGTGCAGGGCCAAGTGGTCAGATCTGGAGAAGCTGCGGTCACAGTCTGCACACTTGAAGGGTTTGACCCCCGTGTGTTTTCTGTAATGCCTCGTCAGCTCATCAGAACGGGCGAACTTCCACGTGCAGCCGTCCCAGGTGCATTTGTATGGCTTTTCCCCTGGAGACGAAGACAGCGCAAGGTCAATAGATGGTAGATCACATTGTCAGAGCTGTCACTGGCTCATTTACATATTCACAATAACACAGCCAGTGGCCATACGTCGGCCTCGATACAAATGATAATAAGATGTCCAGATAATAACAGGCTGTCCCCTAAAAAAAAAAAAGCCAGCACCTTTAAGGTAAAACTAATGTCTAGGCATCATAATGCACTGAAAGAATAATTATAAGGAGCTATGAATTGATGTAAATATTTTAAAACAAAAACATCATGCATATTTTACATTTTCTGGTGTGTTCGGAAGATTCAAGGCTTCCAGTTATTTTTGTTCATTTTCTTAAGAGGTGTATGCAGTTTTATAGGTAAACTGAATAACATGAGACTTAAAAGTTAATTGGGTTTTGCCATCCATCATGATAAATAAATCTGAATTAGTGAATAATGTTTAGTATATTTCACTGGATGCATTTCCTGTGGAATCCTTTATGCATTGCTTATACAATATCGCAATAAATGTCACAACATTAATTTGCCATCAGGGAAGAAAATAAAATCCATCAGACCGTTACATTACGTCTTCTCCACCTCGAACCGGTTAGAGATTCTCAGTGGGGTTAATGTCTGGACTCTGGTGGCCAATCCATGTATAAAAATCCCATTTTATGCTCTGTGGGAAACTCTTTGACAATTTGAGTCTCGTGAAAGCTGGTATTGTCGTTTTTTAACATGTCTGTGTCACTAGCACCTGCTCATTCAGTATCTTCAGGTTCCGCTAATTTTATTTTTGGACACGTAACGTTATTGAACTGAGACCCGACCGACCGAAGCGTTGTTCCATCATAACACTGCCCCCACAGGCTTGTACTGTAGGTACTAGGCATGATGGGTAATCACTTCAGCCTCCTCTTTTCTCACCCTGATGTGCCATTACTCTGCAACAGGGTCAATGTGGACTCATCAGACCACATGACCATTTTTCATTTGAAACCATCTAATTGCTGCAGTAATTAACCAATGGAGGAATCTGAACTGTTTATTTCTATCCAGGTGGTAACTTTTATTGGCTGAACAGTGGATTACACTACTACTATTCCTATTATTTCCTAATAAACACAACCCAAAAGAACGCAGACAAACTGAAAAAAAGTGTCATTCATAACATGCCATAATGACTGGTTTTTGTTTTGCTTATGAGAGTTAAAGACAGAGCTGGGACAGAGTATAATACACTGGTATTCATGCTTGTAATTTCTTTTTTGTCATTTTTATATACTGAGCTGTTAAACTGAGATAACATTGAGCAAATAATTAGTGACTTCTCTGTTTGACTTGAGTTCCTCTTTGCTGTTTTTGTTCTAATACAGTTTTGAGTTGGACTGTGGTCAACAAGTAATATTATACGTAGGTCTATATGAGTCAGAAAAATTAAAAATGAAGCATTAGAAAAGTCTTAACATAACATTATTCATTCATAGGATCTGAAAACGTGATGTGTTAAAAATGATTACGGATAATTATTTAATACTAATATAGCTAATATGTGCTTAGAAAACATTACAGAGCTTATCAGATGTGTACAGCAGTTTTTTTGTAGTATAGTGTATGCATTTTAATGTAATTTGTATTGATAATAAATGGAACAATTTTGAAAATGCAAGTTAAATCTACTCTTACTTATATTTAATTGTAAACAGCATGAACACAATATATTTCAAGTTTGCTATAGCTAATAATGACTTAAAACTAAATTAAATAAGAATATTATTAAAAACAGGTGACGACCATGATTTGGTCTAAAACTAGCTTTAAACTCTAGTTCTTTAAGAGCAAAGACAGGCTGAGGATCAACACATATGTCAACACATACCAGAAAAAAATTATGAAAAACAAATAATAATAACATGAATAATAAGAGAATTAAAAGATTCAAACAATCTGAATTTCTTTTAGCGCATAAATGACACAGGTGCAAACTCAGGCTGACTCACAATGATCCTGCATATGATACCACATCAAGAACCGTCATTGATCTATAGCTGATAGAACCACATGGACTCAGGATTACTGTGAAGCCTGAGTAAAGCTCTACAATACAGCCACAAAATGGAAGTTCAAACTTTACTGAGCCAAAGAGAAGCCTCAAGTGTGTCCAAAACAATCATTGATTTCTGAGGGCTCTGAAGCATCACTTATGGACCGGTGTCTACTACTGTATGTGCTCCAGACCAAAGACCAATACGACTATCGACATCAGCAACAAGTCCAAAAGCCAGGGTCTGTCATGGTCCGGGGTTGTGTCAGTGTGTTGAGCAAAGGTCATTTGCACTTTGGTGAAACACAATTCAAGTTGAAAATACATTGTTATTTTGGAACAATGCATCCCACCTTCATAACAACTTTTCCCAGGGTTGGCCATGCATATTTTAATAAAATTATGCAAAATAATGCTCATTCTGCACACATTATCAAGGCATGGCTAAGTAGGAAAAAGGTGCATGTGCTGGACTGGCCTAATGCAGTCCCTGGGTTGAAGGATAATGTGTGGTAACAAATACTCCGTACTATAGTATATTGTAAGGTTTTTGAGTGCAGGGACAAAAAAAAACTTTCTTCTGTTAGTGTTTTCTGTCCCTAAATGTCCTTTTACTACTTTATATCCCCAAGTATTTTTAGGGAAGTGATGCAAGTTGTTTCTACCAAAAAAAGCAATTAATTTTATGAGGTGAGATGTCAAATGATGTTTAATTACTGTTTTCTGCTTTAATTTACCATACCACCCCAACGTTTGTCTGATTTAAGATAGAAGATATTTATAACTACAGACTTTTGAGAAAACATACCAAATATTAGGCTTTCTTTGAGTGTCATGATTTTAGCAAAGCATTTTAAATGAATCAATGGTGAGCATTTTTCTTTCCAACTGTGGTATGGGACAACATTCTGCAAAAATAATATATAATTTAGTGGCTTGGATGTGGTCAGAGAAGATTTTGTGTTGTCTTCTTTTTTTTATTTATGAGTTTTGTGTCTGGATACAACATATACAGTTGTGGAAAAAATTATCAGACCATCAAAAGTCATCAAAAACAATTGTTATGCAATTAAGTACTAACTCCTATGTGCATCATGTGACTAAAACAGACAGAAAAGAAAACATGGAATACCTAAAAGCATTGTTTTTGGCAGCTCAATCCCATAACTATTGATGTAAGAACTGAAGTGATTTTGGTTATAATAAAAAAAAAAACATGGAAAATGGATAGATATCAGCGCTGAAATTAAACTCTTTGTTGTTATTATTAGATTTGTCCAAACAAATGTACCTTTAGTTGTACCAGGCATTAAAATGAACAAGAAATTAAAGAAAACAAGGTGGTCTAATAGTTTTTTTCTGAGACTGTAATCAATTTTGTTAGAATATATATAATATTATCAGAACATAAATGTAATCATTGTTGGATAAGTCGATATAGTTGATGTCACTAACCTGTATGTGTCCTCCGATGGGCTTTTAAATGGGAGCTTTTAGTGTACACCTTATTGCAGCCCTCAAAGTCACATCTGTGGATTCTTCTTTTTTTAGAATCTGGTGACTCCGACCTCCGGGGACGACGTATGCTGTCAATACTGAATGGGGACATGGAACTGCAACGAGATAAAAACACAACAGAGAAAACCTTTTACAGATTGTGACTATGACTGAATGAGAAGTGTTCAGTGACCCTCTCAAATGGCAGGACTGTGTTTGACCAGCAGATGGCAGTGCAACACAGTTCCACAGCGACTGAAGAAGTATATGAGGTAAGAAAGCTGGTATTCATACTGCTCTCACATTTTCATCAATCAAAGGTAGAGACTGTTTTATTTTTCAGTGCTGATCAATAACATTAATGACTGCTTAGTTATTTGTTGCATCAGTGCATTTTGGCTTGACATTTCCTCCTCAATAAATAGTCGATATAACAGCAAATTATGTAATTTGTCAGCTTAGAGTAAAGCCCTCTAGCAAAGAATGCATGTACTTTTGCATTCTTGACAGACATGTCAGTACTCAGGGATTATCGGACTTGAGAACTGCATAATTTCTTTGAATAGATTGGCTCTAAACAAACACTCAAGAAAAGCAATACAGGAAGTAATAAACTGAGGGTACGGGTGTTGGGAAAAAAAAAAAAAAAAAAAAAAAGGTCAAATGCCTCAACAGTGACAGTCGACACTGAAGAGGTGAGTATGTTTCATGGACGCTGCACTTACAAGTAGAGCAAACTGGCAAGAAAGAAAGAAACTGCCATAAAAAAAAAACATAAAACAAGAACATTTCTGTTTGCTAAAAGGGAGGAGTAATATCTGTGGAATATATTTAACGGGGCTCTGTCAGGAGTGGTGGAACACACATACTTTTGTTTTCGCGTACGAATCTCCACTGTGGATACTGCAAAACAGGTACGAAGGTGAAGGAGGAGAAGGGAAAGGAGGCAGAGTGAGACAGAACAGGCAAGAGCGACGTTAGAGGGAATTCAAAGAGGATCTGGGGCCGCCAGACAAGCCTTCCACTCAACTGTCTCCACCATGCACAACCCACTTCCTGTCTCTGCCTCTCACCAAAAGCATGATTTGTCAAATACAGGCTTGGATAAACACATACTATCTAAACAAAAACACTAACAGCAAAAAAAAAAAAAAAAAAAAAATAACACACATACACACACACACATAAATACAGATAACCTGTTGCTCTTGGATTATTGCCAAACTGAAGCTGTACAGGAAATGAGCACACGGGTCAGATATGAAGTGAACTCAAACTCCCCTCTCATTTCTCTTTCCTTCTCACTCTTGCTCGGCAGTGCGTCTCTAAGTTCTGAAAATATCACTCTGTATTGTAATGCAAAACAGACCAATTAAACAAAAAAAAAAAGGTGTCTTCGTGATGCCAAGTGGAAACTGCGTGTTATATTAGAAGTAAGTGAAGGGATTATGAGGCTGTTAACTCGTCTGACTGACATCCAGGATCTGTTGTGGCCTGTGTGTCGAGGGGAGTGAAGAGGAGACTGGGGATTTAGAGTGGAAACACAGTGAGTTCAGGCATCTATCTAGATGAAGCGGATGTTTACATTCTGACTTCATCCATAAAGCCACTCGATGATATAATTTAGGAAGGTCTGAGTACAACAGCCTCTAAGACAAAGAATGAACAACAACTCATAAAATGCAGTACAAAGGTTCTTACACTGATGGGGATAATTCCATCAACAAGTTTTTTTTTCTTTCCCCAGATGAGCATAAGAAGTTAAGCAATGTACTTCTATAGACAGAAGCAGCAATAGAACACC
>JAPTYQ010034837.1:0-11150 GCA_029814465.1 Ostorhinchus cyanosoma
GTAAAGTGCTTTCCGTATAGATACTGATTGAACTTTTTCACTCCCCAGACCAGACTAAGAGCTTCTCTGTCAATTTGCGCATAGTTAAGCTGAGCTGCATTCAGCGATCAGGAGGCAAATGCTATTGGACTCTCTGTTCCATCAGTGAACTGGTGTGATAGTACTAATTCCGTAAGGGGAAGCATCACACGTGAGCTTGAGAGGCACTTGGGGGTCATAGTGTGTCAACACATTGTCCGATGTCACCAACTCTTTCGCTTGTTTGAAGGCCTTTTCACAGTCTTGAGACCAGCTCCACTTAGTGCCCCGTTGGAGTAGGCAATTCAGAGGGTGTAGTACTGAGGACAGGTTGGGCAAGAGTTTTCGGTAATAATTTATCAGGCCCAAGAAAGATCTCAGTTGAGAGACATTTTGTGGTGGTGGGGCCCTCAAAACAGTATCGATTTTGTCTTTGCATTTGTGCAGCCCTTTTTTGTCAATTTTGTGGCCACAGTATTCAATTTCATCCTGGAAGAATTCACATTTTGCTCTGTTGGCACATAATCCAAATTCATTCAATCTTTTGAGCACTTTCTCCAAATTTTCAAGATGTTCGTTCTTGTTACTATGTCATCAAAATAGCACTGTGTATTCGGTATGCCTTGTAGGACTTGCTCCATTGCCTTCTGCCAGATTGCTGGTGCTGAAGTGATGCCAAAAACCAGGCGGTTGTACTGATAGAGGCCTTTGGGGGTGTTGATGGTCAAGCACTTTTTAGACGACTCCTCCATCTCCATCTGTAAGTACGCCTGTGTGAGGTCAATCTTGGAAAATTGCTTGCCTTGGCCCAGTGCTGTGAAGATGTCATCAATTCGCGGTAGAGGGTACTGTTCAGCCTTCAGGACTGGATTGACTGTCACCTTAAATCTCCGCAGATGCATACTGAGTCATTTCCCTTTACCACTGGCACTATTGGCGTCGCCCATTCAGACCAGTCCACTTTCGATAAGATGCCCTCATTTTCCAGCATTTGGAGTTCATTTTCCACTTTGGGGCGGAGAGCGTATGGAAATGGCCTTGTGGAATTTGGGTACGGCGTCATCATCCAGCACAATCTGGGCCTTCAGGTGCTTTAGCTTTCCTATGCCATCTTGGAACACTTCTCCTGCATTGGTAAGTATTTTGTTCAATTTTTCATTTGTAGAGCCTTTGCTCTGCTTTTTGGTCACTGTAGCTTACATTTCTTTAATTGATTGCCAATCCAATTGTATTTCACGAAGCCATTCACGGCCAAACAGGGGCGCACCTCCTCTCTCAACAACATACAGGGAGAGCACACGCCATTGAGCACCGTGATGTACATTCCACCTTGATCACTCCCATAGGGGCTATGCGCTCCCCTGTGTACGTTTTGAGCATAACATCAGTAGACTGCAATTGCAGATGTGAGAAGTGTGCTTGGTAATCCTTCTTGGAGATGACTGACAATGCAGATCCAGAATCCAATTCCATGGTCAGTGTTTCTCCTTCCACTTTGGGTGAAACCCATATGATTCCCCTGTTGGATCTTTTCAGTGAGCAGACATCAAAGAAAGCTAGGTCTTGTGCACTGTCTGTATCAGAAGAGGAAGTTTCAATGTCATGCATGTCTTTTTGTTTATCACTTCATTTGTGGAACTTTTTCTCTTTCACTTTTTCTCTCACTTTTGTTTTGCACATTTTCTGTATGTGACCTGTTTTGTGGCACTTATTGCACTCCTTATCTTTAAACCAACATTCAGCTGGAGTGTGTGACTGCTTTCCACAACGACAGCATGCATCTTTTTTTTGTTGTCTTTTATCTATGTTGTGCACATTACACTCGTGTACATGGCATTCTTGCGACATCTGCTGTTGTAGCTCGGTAGCGCCTTTGGCAGCCGCTTCCATTGACGTGGCTAGTTCAATGGTCTTTTTCAGTGTCAGATCTTTTTCTGTTAACAGTCTTTTTTGTATATTTTCATGGTGTAGCCCGCACACAAATCTATCTCGCAGTGCATCAGACAGATTTCTTCCAAACGAACAATGTTCAGACAATCTTCTTAATTCTGCTACGAATTCAGCAATGGACTCGGTTTTTAACTGGTTTCGTTTGTGAAATTTAAAACGTTCGGCAATGACGAGAGGCTTCGGATTCAAATGCGTCTCTAAAGCAGTCACAATGTCTCTGTATGACTTATCAGCAGGTTTGTCTGGAGTCAATAGACTGCATAGCAAGTTATATGTCTTAGCTCCCATTACGCTAAGCAGTATAGCTACCTTTTTGCTGTCCGGAATATCGTTTGCTATAAAGTACTGATCCAACCTTTCGACGTATGTTGTATAGTCCTCCGATGCGCTATCAAAACTGTCCATTCTGCCGATTATTCCCACCATGGTTGGCGCAGTATTTCCCGTGGGGTTAGACATTTTTCTCAGCGTTTCGATGTGCTAGCTTCTATCACAGTCAACAGGCAGCTTAGCCCACCAGAGAACAACACGACTTGCTTCCTCTCCGTGTAGCTGTTCTTCTCCCCTCGAAGTTTTTCACTTTCCTTGCGAGTTAAAGTCCCGCTCTGCTTCGGAATATCCAGTCACAGATCCTCGTCGCCAATTGTTGTGTATGTTGTTACTCCATTGTGACTTTACACACACACATTCAACCTTAGATGTGCCACAATAAACACAGACACAGATGTTGTGTTTTTTATGAGCTGGAGGCTCTTTTACTGAGGCACTTGTTAGAACACAATTTTACACTTATGCGCATGCGCTTGTTACCTTTACACAAACACTATCAATGCGCAATAATGAAATAAAATAGATCCCAATATCCCATACATAACATCCACCACTCTTAAGAACAGAGGTTTCCATCAGGTGTTGTCAAACAGCTGATGAAAACACATGTAGATGTGAACGGAACCTATAATGAAGCAATGAAGCAATAATGAAATAAAATAGATCCCAATGTAGCAGCCCCTCAACTTGAAATCAACAGCTTGGACCGGAGTGTTTCATACGGGTGTTTTTATTGGTGATGTGCAGAAGCACCCTGGACACCGTCAAAACTATAAAGAAATGACAACGGCAATTTAGCCAGGCACAAAGCAACGTTGCCGCTCAGCATAATGTCACACATTAACAACCGCACATCAGCGGGCTACAACAGTAAGAAGAAATTAAAAAGCTGTTTACATTGAATAGAAATGAATTTTCATGAAATCATGATGCAGGGAATCACATACCACGCTCGGCTTATCGAGGGGTTGCTGAAACGAAAAAGCCCATCATCAGGAGGGCTGTCGCAGGGTTAGCATGCCGACTTCATCAATGACTCGCCTTGCATGAAATCACATCAAATACAGATCGTGAACTCAAAAATAACACCGCACTTTGTCAATCGAATACAGTAATAATAAACCTTGACAAACACTCTGAGGAGCATGAGCGGGACATATATTTCTACAAGCTAGCTCCGGACATACGAGGTTCTGCTTCCGCCTTCCACGTTTGAGTGAATGAACAACATGAGCACTCGCGCTACAACCGGAAGTAAGGTGCATGAGTGTCAAAATAAAATTCACATACATCAAAGAAACCGTATTTAAATAAAACACTTTAAAGGGCCATTTACACTCCCACCACTCATGTTACATGAAAGTGAAGACATGGATTAATATGACTGAACGGCTCATACATGAGTCCTATGGCTATCAAACTTGTGCAGGTGAGTACTATTTAATACTTATGTAATAAGCATGTCCTGAAGGGAGTTAAGATATAGGCTACTATCACTCACTTTGGGTCACTCACTCTCAAGGAGGAGAACTAGTTTCTGAATGGGTCTCTCTATGATCAAAGGTTTAGTGGGACAATATTGTTTCCCTGATGTCTTTTCTCCGACTAACACCTTCACACGGCGCACTAAACCATCGCTCTCTTGTGTGGTCTCAACCACCCGTCCCAGATGCCACTGATTTCTAGGGGTGTCTTCCTTTATGATGACCAAGTCATCTACCTTAAGGTTGCAGCGAGTCGTGTGCCACTTTTGCCGTGTGGATATGTTCAAAAGATATTCCCTTTTCCAGCAGCTCCAGAACTGTTCGACGAGGTACTGGACTCTTCGCCACCTTTTGGTTGCATAGACATCCTCCTTCTCAAATTTTCCAGGTGGAGGGAGGGCAATCTTGGATTTCATCAGTATAAGATGATTTGGAGTAAGTGGCTCCAGTGAGGTTGGATCATTTACACCATTTGCTGTTAACGGACGGCTGTTCACAATAGCCATAGCTTCATAGAACAGAGTTCTAAGGGAAGAGTTGTCGAGTCTACCTGAATATTGATAGAGTGAGGCATTCAGGACATTACGAACAGTCCGTATCTGGCGTTCCCAGACTCCGCCAGCGTGACTCACTGAGGGGGCGTTGAAGATGAACTCACACTGCCTCTCTGCTAGGAAGCTCTCAATTGTTGTGATGTCACATTGCTTCAGTGATTCTTTGAACTCATTTCTAGTTCCAACGAAATTAGTTCCTTGATTGCAATGGAGTTGACGAACAGCTCCTCTGAGGCTGATAAAGCACCTTAAGGCGTTGATAAACACGTCTGTAGATAGGTCCTCAAGCATCTCAATATGTACAGCTCTCGAGGAAAGACAAGTGAAGATTAAGTCATATCGCTTTTGCTCTTTGCGGGCCTTTTTAGTGATGAATGGGCCGAAACAATCAATGCCACAGTATGTGAAGGGATCTGAGGCTTCCACACGCTCCTTTGGAAGCTCAGCCATGTGCTGTTCTTCTGCTGGCCGCCTGAGTCTTCTACACTTGACACATCTGTGGATCAACTTTGTAACTGATTTGCTTCCACCAACAATCCAAAACCCATTGGCTCTGAGTTCTGTTAGAGTTTGGTTTCGTCCTTGGTGACAAATCTTATCATGGTAGTGGGTCAGGATTAACTTGGTGATGTGTCCTTCTTTGGGTAGAATTACAGGGTGTTTTACTTCTAGGCTTAAGGATGACCGCTCAAGTCTCCCACCGACACGAATTACTCCTTCGTCTAGGATGGGATCCAGATGAAACAGAGGACTGGAGTTTGGAAGACTTTCGCCCTTTGAAGTGTCTTCATCTCTTGAGAGATGAGAGATCTTCTTGTGCGAGACTTATCACTGATTTTGCAGCTCTCTCGCGTTCTTCCACAGTCACTGGTTCACTGGGATGAGTTTGCTTGGATCTTAGTCTCTTGATTCTCGCGACAACTTTCAGGAGTCTTGACCAGGAGGAGAATCGACTTAGACTGGTAAGAACATTTGGTTGGGAAGGTTTGACTTTGGTTGCAAACGTCAGCATTGTTTTAACCTCGGGATCGCCGACCAGCAACTCTGGAGTGAGGCGAGACTCTTGACATATTTCTTTTTCCCACAGGAACTTGGGTCCTGATAACCAGTTTGTCGATAAGATGTCTACTGCATGGAGACCTCTTGAAGCATGGTCTGCTGGGTTTTCTGTCATGTCTATGTAGTGCCACTGGCTGGGGCTTGTGTGTTCTCGTATCATCTGCACACGATTAGCAACGAAGACATGAAACCGTCTTGCTTCATTATTGATGTAAGCCAGGACAACTTGGGAGTCCGTCCAGAAAAACTCTCTGTCGATTGGCATTTCAAGTTCGTTTCTCAGCATGAGACTTGATCTTGCAGCGATGACAGCTGCAGAAAGTTCGAGCCTTGGAATGCATGTTAGTTTTGTTGGCGCAACTCTAGCTTTCGCCATTACGAGGCTGCAATGAACTCTACCATCTTTGTTCTTGCTTCTCAGGTAAGAGCATGAGCCATGCCCTACATTACTGGCGTCGGAGAAGTGGTGTAGTTCCTTCGTGACAGATTTGCTGAAGTCTGGTGGTTGATAGCATCTTGGTATTGAGACTTCCTTCAGGACTTCAAGACCGCTCTTCCATTCCTCCCACCATGGACTTCTTCAGGAAGCGGGTCATCCCATCCGATGCCTCGTCGGCACAGTTCCTGAAGGATGCACTTTCCAGTTAGAATGAATGGAGCCACAAATCCGACTGGATCGTACAAGGAAGCGATGACTGATAGGATGCCGCGACGTGTGGAGGGCTTGGTCTGTAAGCTCACATTGAAGCTAAAGGTGTCGTGTTGTAGGGACCATTGGATACCAAGAGCACGTTCAGCTGGAGCTGTGTTTAGGTCCAGATTGAGCGGTTCAGATGAGACTGCTCTCTCAGTTGGGTCCACAGAGTCCAGAACTTCCCTTTTGTTTGAATTGAACTTGTGGAGACACAGACCTCCCAACTTGCACAACTCACGTGCTTCTGCGATCAGCTCCTTTGCTTCTTCCACGGTGGGTACACTGATGAGCCCATCATCAGCATAAAAGTTCTTTTCGACAAAGGCTGAGGCTGATGGATACTCTTCTTGGTGCTGGCGTGCGAGGTACTTCAGACCGAAGTTGGCACATCCAGGCGATGAGGCAGCGCCGAATAGGTGGACGGCCATTTGATACTCTCGTGGTTCTGCTTTGACATCTCCACCCTCCCACCAAAGAAACCGTAAGTAGCACCGGAGTTCAGGAGACACGTAGAACTGGTGAAACATCTTCTCGATGTCACAGATGATGGCAACTGGTATTTTTCTGAAACGACACAGCACTCCAAGAAGAGAGTTGATTAGGTCGGGGCCCGTCAGCAAAGTGTCATTTAGTGAGACGCCACGAAATTTCGCTGAACAGTCGAAGACAACCCTTATCTTCTCCGGCTTCCTGGGATGGAACACACCATGGTGCGGTATGTACCACACAGTCTGGTCTTCTTTCACTGTGAAGGCTGGCTCTGCGTCACCATTCTTTATCATTTCCTCCATGACGGTCTGGTATTGTTCCTGATACTGCTTGTTGTTCTTCAATTTTTTCCTCAGATACTGCAGTCGGACAGTAGCCAGCTTCTTATTATTTGGCAGGGAAGGAGGATCTGCGCTCTTGAAAGGAAGGGGCATTTCGTAGTGTCCGTCTTCCCTTGGAGTAATGCTGTCACTCAGAAGCTGAATAAAGCGAATGTCATCTTGTGACACATACCTGTCTTTGTCTGCGTACTTCCTTTCATTGAAATCTGATTCCAAGACCTTCAGTACGTCAATAGGTGATGGTGCTGGTATTTCTCTGACTGCAACTCGGTGGACGAACCTCTGATTTCCTTGACGATCCAGATGTGGGTTGGAAGAGCCGACGATGCTCCAGCCAATTTCCGTTCTCTGGGCAAATGGATCGGTGGCTCTACCAGTAACAACTTCCGGAGGGCTAACGCCAGAGGACAGTCACTTCCAATCAGTAGTCCTACATCACAGTCTTTCAGTGGTGGAATTTTGTTTGCTAGATGTTTGAGATGTGGCCATTGAAGTGCTGTTTTTGAAGTTGGAATGTAGGACTTGCCGACCGGGATGAAGTTACGAGTGAAGGCTTGACATAGCTGAATCTGCTTTTCAGACTGTAGACCTCGAACTTGGAGACCGCAGACACTTTGACTTGATATGGATGTGTCCACAGCTGTCATGGTGCTGAGTTTGAGCCGTACAGGTTTAGTCTCTACGTCCAGCTCTTCGAGTAGATCTTCCAAGACAAAGGTTGCATCACTCTGCCTGTCCAAAAGAGCATAAGTTAGAACTTCCTTCTGGGGGTTGTTTACAGATGACATGAAGACAGGGACAATGCTTGATGTGGCAGAGGTGCGCTGCATCACTGCGTGGGATGTCACTTTGATCTCCACCTGACTGGTGTTGTCTGTGGAAGTGGACTGTTTCTCTGTTGCTTCCGCAGACCGATTCTCTCGCTCTTCATGTAGGCAGGTGGGGTGACGTCTGTTGCAGGTGCTACAAATGTGTCGTTTCTTACAGTTTTTAGAGCTGTGTCCCTTTCTCAAACATCCATAGCAGAGGTTGTTTTCATGGATGAAAGCCCTTTTGTCTTCCATAGATTTTGCTGCAAAAGTGGGGCACCTTGTGAGACCATGTGTTTCGTCCTTGCAGATAGGGCAGGGTGGCTTTGGCTTGGTGCTAGACACTTCTTTAACCTCTTCAGTGGAGTTTTTACTTTTAGTGTTAGTGTAAAGTGCTCTAGCTCGCTTTGGCTGCCTATCATCAGTGGTCTTGAGCAGAAGTGGGGAGGTGACAGGATTGCAGGCTTTGCGGGCTTCCATTTGAATAAACTCAGTGAAGGATGAGAAGCTTGGGTACTCTCCTGTTTCGTCCAGTTTCTTTGCCACCAGTCTGCTCCATCTTCTTGTGATCCACTCTGGTAATTTTTTAAGCAGCTTGTGATTTTCCTCACAGTCATCTAGTATAGCCAATCCTTTTACATGAGGCATTGCTTCTACGCATCCCTGAAGGAAGTCGGTGAACTCTCGAAGTGCAGCAGGATCACTGGTCCCAATTTTGGGCCATTTCATAAGCTTGTCTCTATAGGCCTTTTGCACAATGAAGGAGTTTCCATACCGTTCTTCCAGGACCTTTAAGGCTCCCTGATAGGCTTCTTCTGAGGATCTATAGAAGAATCCCTCTACCGCTTTGCGCGCATCCCCGCTCAGATAGTTTTTTAGATAGAACATCTTCTCGTGGGCTGGGAGAGGCTGGCGGTCTATCAGGGTCATGAATGACATTTTCCAGTCTATGTACTTCAGGGTTTCACCAGAAAACTTTGGTGGCTCAGGGACAGGTAGACGATTCATATTGAGTGAGGTAATGATTGCTTGAGTTAGGCCATCCTTCTCAGGAGACGCCGGCACGTTGGCATATGTTGGTGGAGGCTGGAAGGGTTTAGCTCGTGGGTTGAGCTGTTCTTTGGATTCAGCTGTGTAATCAGTCTCCTCTAGCCAGTCTTTTAAGTCATTTTCGAAGCTCTCATATGCGTTTACTCTTGCTGCTGCTACCTTTACTTCTGACTCTGCTTTTATTCGCTGTAGTCTTTTCCTTTCCTGGTGCAACTCAGCCTCTATTCTTTTGAGAGCTTCTTGCTTTTCTTCTTCTATCCTTTTCAAAGCTATTTGCTTCTCTTCCTCTAACCGACTGAGAACTTCCTCTTGAGCCTGTATTTCGTTTACAGCTTTAGCTCTTTCTTGTTGAGCTGCAAGTTCTGCTCCTGCATCTGCATGCTTGGATGAGGCTCTTGAGTGAGCGGATTCCTTTGATACAGAGTGTACGGTATCTGTATTTGTACCTCCGAAGACAGACCCATATTCATCCTTATTTAGTATCATCCTCACTTGTGCTTCCTCATATGTGTTGTTGAACATGCCGTCTATAGTTTCAATTCACTTTTCTACCATTTCACTGATCTCTGTGGTTATCCTTATGCAGGTGTCCATTTTTGGTACTATATCTTGAGTGGCTAGGCGATTGCGTTGAATGTGCTCATAACATTCCCTCACAACTGCGTGCCTAACTTGGATATCCTGTTTTATTTGTTCTAGGTCTTCTTGGGCACAGAATGACTTGAGTGTCGTTCTAACCTTTCTTGCCAACTCCATCCATGAATCATTAGCTTTTATAAAGGCTCTTTTGTGTTTAATTGCATCTTGGTCGTGCATCTCTTTCCCCTTCTCTGTAAATGTTCTTTCTCGTGAACTGGACCTGACCTGATGTGTGATGTCTGTTTTCTCATGTTTGCCATGTGTTTCTTCTTCATGGGACGACACTGGTTTATTTGTGCTATGTGTGGTTTCCACATCTCCTTCTCTATGTGACATTTTGGTGAAGTTATTTAGCTGTTTGATTGTACTGAGCTATAGCTTATTTTCAGCAAACACTTCATCTCAAACATGCACTGGGTTATCAAAATGTAGCCTACGTTTTCACACATTCATCAGTTTACCCATGTGGCTAACACACATACAGATTAATCCTTAAATGGTTTTACATCAATAACGTCAACAGGTTTTTTTTGTTTGTTTTGTTTTACCCTTTTGACCTTAAATTGTAAATTTTTAAAGATTCAGAAATTAAATCAGAGTATCAAACATGAACAGTATATTGCTTGCAAAAGGGTAACCTCAGTCCATCACATGAATGTATCACTGTTCTTAACTTATTCCTGTGCATCTGGAGCGTCAACTACATAGAACAGTCTTGTCTGGGAGCTGGCTGAAGAGATGACGTGGATTGGACAGCAGGTGGCAGCACTCGTAAGACGTGTTGGTTTCACTTCACTCCGTGAGCGACGTGTTTTGACTGTAGCAGCCCCTCAACTTGAAATCAACAGCTTGGATCGGAGTGTTTCATATGGGTGTTTTTATTGGTGATGTGCAGGAGCACCCTGGACACCGTCAAAACTATAAAGAAATGACAACGGCAATTTAGCCGGGCACAAAGCAACGTTGCCGCTCAGCATAATGTCACATTAACAACCGCACATCAGCGGGCTACAACAGTAAGAAGAAATTAAAAAGCTGTTTACATTGAATAGAAATGAATTTTCATGAAATCATGATGCAGGGAATCACATACCACGCTCGGCTTATCGAGGGGTTGCTGAAACGAAAAAGCCCATCATCAGGAGGGCTGTCGCAGGGTTAGCATGCCGACTTCATCAATGACTCGCCTTGCATGAAATCACATCAAATACAGATCGTGAACTCAAAAATAACACCGCACTTTGTCAATCGAATACAGTAATAATAAACCTTGACAAACACTCTGAGGAGCATGAGCGGGACATATATTTCTACAAGCTAGCTCCGGACATACGAGGTTCTGCTTCCGCCTTCCACGTTTGAGTGAATGAACAACATGAGCACTCGCGCTACAACCGGAAGTAAGGTGCATGAGTGTCAAAATAAAATTCACATACATCAAAGAAACCGTATTTAAATAAAACACTTTACAGGGCCATTTACACCCAATATCCCATACATAACATCCGCCACTCTTAAGAACAGAGGTTTCCATCAGGTGTTGTCAAACAGCTGATGAAAACACATGTAGATGTGAATGGAACCCTAATGAGCAGCAATTAAGCAGATTTAAAAGGACACATGGCTCTTCTTGGCAGTTAATGACATCTTTGCAATATGGTGAAGTCCAAGGAATGGTCAAAAAAGTTCAGACAGGAGGTCATTTCACTTCATAAGCAAGGATATGGATATAA
>JAPTYQ010034852.1:0-11149 GCA_029814465.1 Ostorhinchus cyanosoma
TACCATGCCATTACCATTACCATACCATACCATACCATACCATACATACCATACCATACCATTACCATACCATACCATACCATACCATACCATGCCATGCCATGCCATGCCATGCCATACCATACCATTACCATACTATTACCATTACCATTACCATACCATACCATACCATACCATACCATACCATACCATTATCATGCCATGCCATGCCATACCATGCCATCCCAACTTTATTTATAACCCACTTTAAGAACTTCACAGCTGGCCAAAGTGCCGTACACAAACCATAAAACCAGTGGATAGATAAGTAAAAATACTGATAACATGGTGCAAAGAGGGGCTAAGAACAAAGTACAACCATCATAAACACAAAGACAAATGAGAATCTGGAAAAACAACAAAAAAAATAAAACCTCATTCATTAAAAGCCAATGAGAGCCAACGAGAGAGTGCATTTTTAGACATGATTTAAAAACAGGCAGAGACTGAGGCAGCCTCACATCTAGAGGCAACTGGCTCCACAGCTTTGGGGGAACAACAGAAAAGGCAGAGTCCCCACAAAGCTTCTTTTTTGTGTTTGGAACCACAAACACCGTCATCTTCTACAACACTGATTCACTACTAAAACCTACAGAGTTTGATCAATGACGGTGGATGGTGACACTTGGTTTATGTGTAGTTAATTATATATTTTACTGCAAATGTCACTTTTTCTTCAGTTTTCTGTATTTTTGATATAAGAACCCTCAACTTTAATTTGAGCTTCTATGGACAGCTACATGATCAGTAAATTTTGAATATTAAAATACTAGTTTTTCGACTTAAACTTGTTAAAAATAAAAAAAAGGGCATAATATTAGAATAAATAGTGAGAAATCACTTAGGAAAAGTAAAAAAAATAGGGAAAATTGTGTTTGATAACTGACACAGAAGTAGCACTGGGTCTTTATTTGTCAAAGAAAAAATTTAAGGAACTCAATTCACTTGAATATTGTAACTATGAAAGTGAACGTAATAAATATGTATACTCTTGCAAATTTTGCTCTTCCTGACATTTTACCATGAAGCAGGAAGTTGTAACTCAGACATACTAACTTTTCCAAGCTGAAGCTGTTTCTAAGACAACAATGCAAATTTCAATGATTCGCCATAAAACAGGCAGCTATAGCTCAGAGATATTTTGTCCAGTCTGTCTCAAAGTTTTCATGCTTCATTAGTGACCCAGCTTGAGCACATGTACATGTCAACATTAGGGCTGCTGCCATGGCGACAGACGCATTTTGATGTTCTGTCATGACATAGGAAGTTGTTCTAACTCTAACATAAATCATCCAATCTGCCCCATTTCTACTCGTGGTCAGCACTGAACTTGTCCACATGGCAACAAAACGTGGCCTGATTATTGCTATTTACAGCTTCCAACTTCTACTGTAACTGTTATTTAACAAGGACAGAACTCACTGAGATTAAAATTTCTTTTACCATTGTGTTGTGGCCACAGTTCACTGTATTTGGACGAACATGGGTGCAATTGAACATTCATACAAACATCACACAGGAGGGATGAAATAACAAACATCTAAGAAGGCATTCAGAACTGTCAATAATCATCAGTATCATCAATATTAAGATGTAAAACATCTACAACTGTGTGTCTGTCTCCATCTTTTGAAATGTCTGTGAATGCATCTCATAAGACCTTAAGCTTCAAGTCTTCAACCTGATCAGAGGGAGCAGTGTGTGGGCGTGGTCAAGGGCGTCACAGAAGGACCGCCCACTACTTTTAGATTCAGAACTTTAGAACCAGACCAGTTTCACATAAATGTAAAAGTCTAAATGCCGTCTTTAGAATACTCAAAGGGAAACATTTAGTTTCAAAAATTTTGAAATGGAAAATATCTAAAACTACTGCGTCACAGATGGACAAAAAAATTAACGTCTATTTTTTCCAGAATTCCACAGTGAAGTTCCTCTGACATTTTCCTCCTCAAATGTATTCAGTGTTTACCTTAAACCCTCTATTTTAGAACCCAATAATTGGTTTGAGGACACAAATATTAGATCAGACCCAAATAGAAAGAGTTTCGAAAACACAGATGGACAACAAAAGGAAATATCAAATTCAACAGTTTGAGTTCAATTATCAATATCAGATACATTTATGTACAATATTTACAACAACGGCCTAAACTGTTTCACTTTACAAACATTGACACTCAGAAAACTACTCCCTTTTTTTTTTTTTTTTAACATATTTTTTCTTATTTAAAAATATACTTTCCTGAAAATATAAGTAATTATCAACCCAAAAATATAAGTTTGGTGTAGATTATTGTAATTCACTTTTCTTGACCAGATGTTTACCTTCCCTTGACTTCACCCGTGTGTAAACACGCCTCTCCCCAGTTCAGAATGGACTTTAGGAGCAAATTACAAGAAAAATCCCTTTGATGGAAGTCTGTAATTGTATGTAGAAAAAGCACATATTCCCGAGATATGGTACCACTAAACAGGAGTACAACAGTAATAGTCATTAATGGTATGTTCCAATTTGTTTTCTTTTCATTCATTTCATAAATGACCTATTCTTTTTTTATGGACTGTACACGTTAGTCATATAAAATACTGGTTGGACATTTAAGTTCGACTTCTTCCTACGCCATTTCAGATATAATGTGTCGTCACAATGACGTTGTGTACGTTGTGTGACATTTTTTGGATAATTTATTGCCTTCAATATTCTGGAGTGTTCCATTCAAATTTTCATTTCTCTTTTCACTTTCATATTTTATTCCTAGTTATATTCAAAATAGAGTTTATCATTATTAGCGTTATCATTGCGATTCTTTAAAATGATAATGACAATGGGAACAGTTCAAAATTTTGATTGGAAATAAGAAAAAGCTAATATTTTACTCTGCAAGTCAAAAAGTCAGGCCACCCAACATGCACAAACTTGCTTCTAATGACTGATGAGGACACTGCTGAGGGTCTCCAGACATCATAGTGCCTGTCAGATTGGGCCAGTGCCAGGTTGTGGATTGTGGTGTTCGAGGCTGTGCAGCTGCTACTGTATACGGCATTTGACGTATTCATTCATGTGCAAAGTTACAAAATTATCAAATCCTGTTATACAACCCTGGTCTGTCCCAAGATTAGTTCTGTAAGGTTCACATCTAAAATGTGTTCTCACTGGTGATTGAGCCTTTATGCGTTAACATATGTATTTATGCTATTTCTTTGTGTATGTTTTTATCTTATTCTATGGACCTAGTTTTTGTGTCTTTAATAAAGCTTGAATGAATGAATGAGTAATCATGAGTGAAGGCTTTAAAATTCATAATAAACAGGGCTCTATGGTATAGACAGTATTTAGAGCATCAAAGCTTTGAGAAGACGCATGTATTTATATCACAATGCTTTGGTCCAACACCAACATAATGGCTTCAAAATACAAGCCTTGATTCTAAAACAATAAAAGATCTCACTGGCGACTTTTCCAAGGTGCAACCCTGCCTTCGCCCTATGCAGCTGGGATAGGCTCCAAGCGACCCCCGTGACCCTAGTGAGGATAAAGCAGGTTCAGAGAATGAATGAATGAATGAATGAATGAATGAATGAATGAATGAATGAATGAAAGATCTTATTGATTGGAGTGGAAATAAAATTGTGGCAGTGTAATGTCATATATTATGCAATGTAGGATTTCCATCATAAAGCTGAGGCACAGCACCAAAGCCATTTTGGGCAGCACATAAGTCACACTATTAGTGTTGTGGTGCTCAGGATTTATTCTCTACACCAGTTTTTGAAGGTCTTTGGCTCGTTTCAACCTCAAGTGTATTTTTATTCAGTCTTGACTTGGTCTTGGCATAGAGGAGTTGGGATTTTATTGCAAGAGCAATCAAAAGCGCAGCTGTGAGGATGTCACTCATTTTCTGATTTATTTGTTAAAAAAATGCAGTGTAAAACATTTTGCCAGTTCTATATTTGTTGTTACTGGGTTGTTGGGTTTGTTGAGTACGCAGTCAGGTTTAGCTTTGGTCTTGTCTTAGTATTGATACGCTCTGGTCTTGTCATGACCATGTCTGTATCTATGTGGTTTTAACACCACAGATAAATGCAGAGCACCAGAAATAAATACATATCTTTTCAGATTTTTAATCATCCTGGATATTATTACCTTTTCTAATTTCCATAAATTCTAGCCCACAAGAATGGTAATAATGGTTCAAAATATATTATATTTATGTTGGAAAAATGCAGAATTTGAAAGTAACATATGGCCATGTTTTTTCAGGTGCAGCTCTTACAGCTCAGCATCACTACCTTACACTACACTGATCTGCTGTTTGGTTTTGTTTGGCTTTTTCAAGATGGAAGGTTAGCCTTGCTTTTTGACACAAACATCTGACACACTGCAGCACAAATGGGAGAGAGAATTATCACAAATTTGAGTCACATTTATTTATAGACTGAATACTTACATGTTGCACACAAAAGTATTTGTCTTAGTGCATATTTTGACATCTGCATACAGCATCATTTACATAAAAAAATATCTACATTTGTTTTATGAAGTGTTAGAAATGTTTAAAGAACAGCTGTCAATTTCATTATTCATAGAGGGCTGTATGTTCACCTCTTATATAACAGCAAATATCAGATATCTTTGGGCTACAAAGCAGAGGAGGTGGAACAACTGAAATGCTTAAAAACACACACACGTGAGAGACTAGTTTCCTTTGCAGCGTCTCCGTACAAAAACCACTGTAAGGCAGCTTCACTTCGCCTTTGTCAACAGGCCTAATGTAGAGTGCACTCCTAACACCGTCAACTGAGGAGTTTGACATCAAAAGCACAGAAAATAATTTAAAAAGAAGACAGAGGAAAGCTGTGAAGTTTTAAACTACTTCTGCCTTTTTTTGCATTAGATTTTCCACCCACCCCCTGATAGGCATATACTTGTTGGCTCAAAACAGGAATAAAACACAGTTTTTCTCTCCTTACAGCACATTCCCCTCTTCTTCTATGAGAGCCAACACTCCCCCATGTGTTTGCATTAGTTTAACCTGACAATCTGACACTGGGATTTCCTACAAGCAAGTATAGTGTGTGGGCTGCTTTGTTGAGCTGGAAATGCGCAGGGTCATGTGTGGATGAGTGGGAGGGAACGTACAGTATCACATTCTAAGTATATTCACTCATACACAATGAACTCCAAGACAGATTGGCAATCATGATAATTTAACTTGGTAAGAAGTGATCACAGACGCACTTCTCACTTTGCAAAATATGAAAAGATGTTAATGTTTTAAAAATTATGGTTTTGAGATTTAACAAGACAATCTGTCATCAAGACCGTAGTAAATACAGCTGTGTTTGAGACAGACTGTGACATCAGTCTGCCATCTAGTGGAGAATGAATGAAGGTCCATTTGGAAGAGAGAAAGGATGAGCAAACTGACAAAACCTTTCCAACAGTGAAAGTGACAGAGCACAAATCCCTACTGTCCTTTTTACTTATCGGTATTATTTTATTTCTGTTTTACAAAATGACCACAGATGTATCAAAACTAGGACTAGATTTTCAAATATGAAGGTAAAATCAGATTATATATGTATGACAGTGAATTAGCAAGAAAACAGAGAAACAGCAGTATTGATACTACAACCATTATCAAAGCTTCATTTGTTGTAGATTAAGTACTGGAGGCTACAAGCCACAGCATTTTAGTGAAGCTTGAATTTACAAGGGGACGTGAATGTAACGGTTACCACGGCAACACTACACAAATGCACGGGCTAGCTTAGAGATGCACGCGACAAACTTTTAGTTTGTACGAAGGAGAGAAAACTCAAGGTAAGTTTACTGCTTTATAAATGTGAAACCGATGTGTAACTAAATAAATAGTAACTAATAGTGTCGCTAAATGTTTAAACAAAACGTTGAAACGCTTTTTACCGTCGGTGGTGTCATCAGGTCCAAACCAGGTTAGCTAACACACAACTGAACCCTGGCAGTGGTTTATGTCCACATGTTCTAGTGTTTACTGGGATGTGTTGGCTTCAAAACACAGACTTTTATTTGACAGACTCTGTCTCTGAACAGAGCACAAAAAGGACCATAAATACTGATGTGTTCTTTTCTTTGAATGTCTTGAATAACCGCTAACTTAGATTCTTTGTGTGACTACATCATTGTATTTCTCTGAACACAGTTTCCCAACTTGTTGCTGAGTTTGTCAGATGCATTTGGAGTCCGGGAACAATTTCCGAGATGTCTTCACCACAGATAAGTAAGTGTCTGATGCTTTACACACAGAAAAGACATGTCATTTAAAATCCATAACTTCAATGAATGATATATTTTAATAGCAGAAGAGTCAAAGATTTACTCAGTCTTATTGCTCCAGAATCTGATTGTACAAAAATGCAAAGTACAAAAACGACATATTAAATGAAAGATACCAAAGAATATCTATATTTTGTTATGAATCTGACGCTGAAAGTAAGGAAGAGGCTGGACTAGATAAACCTTCGCTTCTTTCTGTTTCTTATACACTTATGTTAAATTTATTGTATTTCGTTACTTTTTCTGATTAATGACCATTGATGGGTGCATATGTAAATGACTTCTTGTTTCTATTGTTTTTTTGTAGTTCTTTTTTACTTCAAAGGTTGAGACAAATAGACAAATAAGACTCAAAATTATTAACAGTGCAGTGTGAGTTTCCAAAACTACCTTCTTTATTCTGTTCTTTGAAGACCTAAGCAGAAGGAGAGCCACACAGCAGAGTCCATTCAAAGTACCACACAGTAGCAGCATTTTTCTACAGAGTTTACAGGAAAAAGAAGACAAAAAAGAGGTTGGTTTGTGTTCAAGACAGCTCTGTTTAAAAGCTATATAATACTTTACTAACACATCGTATCCATTTCTTTTTGCTGTGTGTAAATCCTGCTGTCATTCTCCTTTGTGTTCAGGAAATAAGTGAATTTCTGGCTCTGCCCATTGTGGAGAAGACAAGCCGTGCAACACAAATGATAGGCAAACAGAGGAAAGAGCTGAAAGCACAGCTGCAGGAAAAGAATGAGGAGCATGACAATCGAGAGGACGCAGTGAAGAATGCAAAACTAACCAAGCCAACCAAAAGTAAAACAGTTGTCCCAAAACCGACAGCAGCCAGACGGGAGCTGAAGATGGCCATGATGAAAGAAGGTGAGAGGAGGTGCTCCTTTTTCTCCTCTGAAGCTCATAATGCTGTCTCAGATGTTAACACTCTTCCTCTGTCTCATTATGTCCCCAGAGAATATCACTAGAGACAGAAAACATGATTTGATCACCATGGAACGGCAGAAGGCCGTGCTGGAGGTAAATGACCGACAGAGTTTGACACCTGCTGTAGAGATTCCTACTCATCCGATCTGAATTTCGATTTGTTTTAAATTCTGTTTAGTTTCATACTTTAGGTTTAGATGGTGCATGATTGCTTTTACTTTATTTTCAGAACAAGGCCAGGCAAGGCAGATTTATTTGTGTAGCACAATTCATACACAGGGCAATTCAGAGTGTTTTACAAAAATGGAAAAGAGACAAGTTAAAAACACACAATTATAATAAAAACAAAATTAATAAAAGATACATAATCAATTAAAATAAAGTAAAAGACAAGAGTGCAGGTAGAACCCTTTCAGTTGTTGTAAGATCAGAGGTCAGATAGAACCCTTTCAGTTATTCTAAGAGTAGTTTTATTTAGTTTTAGTGTTACTTTGAGTTTTCAGGTATTGTAGGAAGGTCATTATTTACACTGGAAAATTTCAAGACAGTAAGAAAAGCCTTGTTTCTCAAACATGAGTCTTATTTTTCAGCTACATCCATGTTAAGAGGTCTGTCCATCTCTGGTCCATCTATCTGCCCATCCATCCATCTATCCCCATTTTATATCATTAATGTGATGTCTTAAGAAAGGCTTATTAAAATGTCTTCAAGTTTGACACAAACATTTATTTCTTCTCAAGAAATGATACAGAACATTTTAGTGGGCACCGATCAAAGGTCAGTGTCACTAATGAAATCATCTGAAGGTGGCTAAAGTTTAATGTCTGTCACTACTGCTAGAGAACTGAATGAACAGTTGTGTATGCTATAACAGTTTATCAGGCAAGGAGAGTGGGTGCATCTGATTGAATTTCCAGTTATTGATTTTACATTCAAATATGTTTTCAGAAAAAAGTAGGACAGCATGATTTGGTGAAAAGGTCACATATGTGTTTTTTCCCTTAAAGATGCTTGACAGTTATTACTTGATGACCATAAAAACCCATGATCTGTCAGCATGAGTGATGGTGGTCTGAGAGGATATCATTCTTATGCATGTTCTGCTTCCCTGTAGAAAATCCATTTCATGATGGGCACAGATAGTGGGGTTGAAGATGTGGTTGACAGCTGTAATTACCACTCGCTAATCAGATTCTGTCAGATGTTACCTGGACATGACCCATTACTCCTCTACTGTGTGTCTCAACACAGAAGCTGAGAAAAGTGGCTTCAGTTTTCCACACCAGCATGAAACAAGAATATATTCATCTGTTTTTATGCTTATTCTTTAGAGGAAAAAGTTACAGAACGGTGGTGATTACTGAAATTTGGCTGTTGCAGTTTTAAGGAAAATGCATATTTCTTTAAACTTCTGTAGGTTAATGTAGTTGTAGCTGATTCATTTTTCATGTCTTACACAGTACCCCTCTGCTCTGTGTTACATATTGTGTGTGTGTGTGTGTTTGTGTGTGTGTGTGTGTGTGTGTGTGTGTGTGTGTGTGTGTGTATCTATCACATTTTGTTGTTGATTTATTAATTAATTTATTTTTAAATTTATATTTGTATTTTTTTTTTATTGTTAAAATGTTATTTGGAAAATTTGGCAGTAAAGTTGCTTTGCATGTTTTTTATGTGAGGGAATAGTCAAAATCGTGATCTGACTGTCAAAGCATGGTGTTATAGCACCATCTTGTGTTTTCTCCAGACATTGCATTTTTCCAGGCTTATTAAAAAAAAAAAAAAAACTAAGACAGTTTTTTGAGAAGGGTTTACTCTCTTTGTTGAAAATTAGAAGCCAATAATGGCCTCAGACTAGTTTCAATTTTAAGGTTTTACTTTGAAAGGCAAATTGCCAACTTCCTGTTGGAGTTAGCCCATGTGGTCATCCTGTTCCATTTGTACTGCTCAATGTGACAAATTTTGGCATTTGTTTCATGTTTCTACATTTCTGCTGTTCACTATGGTGGTTTACGTGGGTTTTTTTTTACACAGATGGCACTAGAGAGCACATTTTGGCAACGATGGGGTTAATTTTTACGTTTTATCAAATTTTTCGCCAGACCTGACACACAGATCAAATTTGGTGACTTTTTGAGCATGTTTAGGGAGTCAAATTCCAGTTTAAAGTGACGTTAGGAGGATAATAAAAAATGAATGAAAAACCATAGGGACTTGCCACTCCACTCAGTGTGTGGGTGGATCTGCACTCCCTGACAATATTAAATCTGTCTTAAATAACTGTTTGCTCACATTAAGCATGACTTGTTTAACCCATAAAGACCCAAACATCCACCATCGACCAAAACCATCTGCTGATCTAAACTGTTGATCCATTATTCCTATCAATCCATGTAAGTAACTGGTGTAAAATGCAGTTCAACATCTTTTCATAGTCATCAGATATGATCCATTTGGTCGTTCAGAGGCTCTGTAGTTACCGTGGAAACACCGTCATCTTCCACAACACTGATTCTCCAGTAAAACCCATGGAGTTGGATCAATGACAGTGGATGGACACACTGGGTTTATGTTCAGTTTGTCAGGCCGAGACTCAAAACAGGACTCAGATGCAGAGATTTATCATGAAACAGACTTTATTAATAGCACGACACCAATGACCTCTTAACAGAGTGATTAGATTAACAGGCTATGAAATTAGAGTAACACCCCAACTCTGAGAGGAAAGGGCACAGGCAAAGAACTGAGAAAAAAACAAAAATCACTCCAAAAGGAGGAAAATTCAAAAGGCTATAAAATGTATAGAAACAGAAAACGCTCCACAACGGAGGGAAAAACCAGAAGAAAAATACAAAAAGAAACTCACTCCAAAATAACAGAGGATCTAGATAGGCTATTAATGTGCAATGGAGGAAAACAACAAGGCTATGGACGTAAACTATGACAAAAGGATAAAACTAAATTATACAAATTACAAACAAACAAAAAAAGTCACTCATTTCAAGGAACAAAGGCTTATGTGAGACGGTTTCTATGGCTGTGGACGTGGACAGAAAGCAGACGAAGACACACTGGCACAAGACAAGGGGACACAGACTCCAGGTGACTCCACATGAGGAAGGGCAAGTGCTCTGAAACAGGAGGAGAGTTAGACTTTCAAAATAAAACAGGAAATGACAAGACAATAAACTCAAGACGAGACAAACCTCACCACGGTGTGACACAGTTAATGACATAGTTCACCTTTTCTTTTGTTTGTTCTGTTTTGATACAATAACCTTAGAATTTACTCTGATCTTTTATGATTATCTGCATGATTAATGAATTGAACATTAGGAGATATATGATTTTCATGGGAAAAATGCAAAATTAAGATGATAATAGTGTAATAAATGTTAATAAATCACTTAGGAAAGGTTAAATTGAGAGCAAAAATGCATTTGAGAACTGCCACAAAAGTCACACTGGGTCCTTATGGGTTAAATTTGGGCAGTTTTAAGAATTGTTCTAATTTTAGGAAATCCATCCACACAAAATGTGTTTAGCCCTTGGCAGATTTTTTGCTCAGCACAAGACAGTTCAGTGGTATTTCAGAATATTTGGCTCCTTTTGTTGAAAGACTTCTTTGCAGTGAAGAAGCAAGGAGGAGAGAATGCACTCCAAATATGATGCACTAAAACAGGTCCAATACTGTGGAAACATAAAACATTCAAACTGCTTGACTTTGAGTGAAACATAAAGTCGTATGTAACAGCACTAAAGAGGAGTATGTATGCTGCAGCATTCATTGTAATTTTCATTTTGTGTGTGTGTGTGTGTGTGTGTGTGTGTGTGTGTGTGTGTGTGTGTGTGTGTGTGTGTGTGTGTGTGTGT
>JAPTYQ010035112.1:0-10000 GCA_029814465.1 Ostorhinchus cyanosoma
TGTGTGTGTGTGTGTGTGTGTGTGTGTGTGTGTGTGTGTGTGTGTGTGTGTGTGTGTGTGTGTGTGTGTGTGTCGGTTCTCCACAGGGAAGCTCTGCGTCTTGACAGAGGTGCTGAAGACGCCTAATGAGCAGTAAAGCTCTGGCTGTTTGTTCACAGGTGACAGGTGCACACACACACACACACACACACACACACACACAGGTATCAAACCACAGAACAAGCAGTGTGTCTGTCAATGTGTGTACCTTCAAATGGGATCAACCGCTCACACACTGTGGACTAGATGAGACACAACTAAAACACACACTTTTGTTCCACACATACACAGAAACGTTACATTAACTGATCTTTCCAAACATTTTTCTGTCACTGGCCCAGACAGAGGTGTGACGCTGTGAATGCAAAAGTATGTGTGTGTGTGTGTGTGTGTGTGTGTGTGTGTGTGCGTGTGTGCGTGTGATGTAAGATCAATGCGTGTCTGGGTCGATGTATAAGGCCAGCTGTAGAACACAACATAAACAAAACAACATCACGTATGCAGGAGCTCTGCTTTGTGTTGAACAGAAGTGGATTCAGAAACAGAAACATGACATTTGACCGTTTCAGCCTTTGCTGCTTGTTTTGAATCCGTGCATATGGGCTGAGCGATAACCAAAAAACTAAAAAACAAAAGTGGGTGTAGATCAAATGTATTGTTGATAAAGATTACACATATTTGTACTCACACTGGCAGGTAAATGTTCTTATGAAATAAACAGAGATTCTCTGCTGTGTTATGGTCTCAAATAAAGACTGTGAAGTGAGATGCATTCACTGCACCTTATAAACTCTGAACAGGCCAAACCTACGTGGACTCACATAGACGGACAAAATGTTGCATTCAATTTCATTCACATCTTTTAAGCCATAAAGACCCAAACAGTCACTGGTGATTCAAACCATCTACTGATCTAAACTGTTGAATACCTGTTGATCCGCTACTTAAATACAGTATATTTACAGGTATAATCACTAAAGAAATGTTAAATAGAATGACAAAATATTTTAGGAACTGTGTCAAAAATAACACTGGCTCTTTAAGGGTTAAATTCACAAAACTGTATTCAAAATGACAAAAACTTTGTTTGAAACAGGAAACTATTTTTTGCTCTCTTCATGTGTTTAAATATATTGTAGTACATCTGTCATTACAGAGGATGAAAATATTCTTAAGTTCAGCCGATAAACGTTCCTCAGGTTTCAGGATATACGTATGTGGGAAAAATCTGATCACATGTTCGACTGTATTCAGCTGTTGTTGGACGTGTGTATGTTAAAAACCAAACATGACACTAATGTTTGTTTGAGGTGGCGCTACGACACTGTTCAACCCAGACCAAAAGAAGTGGAAGACAATTCTAATCCATTAATTTAAAGTTGCACCAATCCCATATTAGGATCAAATATCGGCCCCGATATCAACATTTTAGCTGCATTAGGGATCTGTAAAAGCAACCGATCTGTAAGACGAGCCTTCGCCTTTACATTTTTACAACACAGACTACGTCATGTGCGTCCAGAGTTGAGTGGAGATGTTGTAAACACAAACTTGAACATGCAGCGAACTCAGGCTCTGTGATCTGGAGGTATTTCAGCCGCACCACACCAAGCAGCTCCACTGCAGTTTGAAAGGCTTGTAAAGTGAATGTTTCCAGGGTGGCGTTAGCGCTGCCAAATACAACACCACACATTTAATGAAGCACCTGCAGAAGCACCGGAACTCCAGCAGCTCCACGGATCAGACGCAGAACACAGATAACGTTGGTTGATGCTCTACAGAAACTCTAAATCAACAGTATCGGATCTTTATCGGGTATGGACCGATACGTAAGGCCCCAGCATCGGTATCGGCATCAGAACTGAAAAAGTCAGATCAGTGCATCCTTACACTAAATGTGCCAGAAACCTAAAACCTCCAACTGCATATGCGTTTACATGTGGATAATATGAAATAGAATGAATGCCATCCATTAAATAATAAAAGAGTCTGGCTTAGGGGTGAGCGATATGGCAAAAGTATCATATCACGATTTTTAAAAAATAAAATCACAATCTCAGTTTTGTCACCATTCTTTACATTGATCTTTGAGACTAATTTGCAAGTTTCTGAACAATGGACCCAAACTATTTCCCATGCAAAACGCAGATAAAACAGACAGTTTAGTACAAAGAACCTTTCAGAACAGTTTAATCTAAATAGTTTTGCCAACATGTGCCAAGAGCATAAACATAGAATGTAAACCACAAAACTCTGATTGAGTAAACTCCTGCAACGTAAAAACTAAACTGCACTTGGTTTTTGAGGTGGCTTGAAATAAATAGGAAAAGTGAAAAAAAACAAACAAAAACTGAACTGACCGAGGGGGGTGGGCGGGGCAATGCCCACTCAAACAAATGTCCTGCCCCCACATGATCTCTGTGCTTTGTTGGATCGTCGTTACGTTCTTCTAATCCTTCACAGTCTAACATCGTCATATCCCACACCCTGAGTCTGCCTCTGGAATAAACATCCCCTTTGCTTGGAAATGAATGGGCTCTACATGCCATCATGTGACATGAGCGCAAACATGTGACCACAATCACCCTATCAGTGATGAAGAGGTTTGATTTGAAGATATTCTGTGTCTAGACATCCTTCTGTGCTCCTTTTTTCCAGTTTTGTCCGACCTTAAACTAAGCGGTGTTTTCTCAGGCAGTAGACTGTAACCTGTGCATCTCTATTTCTATGATCATGAGCCTAAATAATAACTGCAGTGGATTTTTGTGCTCTAGAAAAATACAGATCAGCAGAGTAGAAACTAAACCCACTGCAAACAGCAGAAACACTCCATTACTGGAGCCAGGAAAACCAACAACTCTTCATGCAGACTAAAACACACATTATTAAGCAGCCAGGCCAGTAACAGCTCTAATAATAGGAAGGTGTATATTCAGCGGTGGTTCAGACTGGAGGAATCCCACTCATGGACTGGTTTCCTCTGCAGAGCTGACACTTCTGCTCAATATGGATCATGTGGATTTGTAGCTCAGTGAACATTATGTTTTCACGATTCCCACAGTTTTAAACACAGCTACAGTTTATCTGTTCCAACACACGCCGAGTATAAAAACGACTGTGTTCCTTTAACCCAAAACGACCCAAACAGCCACTGGCAACCACAGCATCTACTGATGGAAACTGCTTCACAACGTCTGAGCCACTGATCCTATCAATGTCTGTCAATAACTGGTGTAAATACAGTTCTTCATCTTTTCATGCTCATCAGATTTGACCCATTTGCACCTTTAGAGGCCCTAAAGTTACCATGGAAACACCATCATCTTCTACAGCCTTGATTGACCAGTAAAACCCATGGAGTTGGATCAGTGACAGTGGATGGAAACACTGGGTTTATGTTCAGCTGTTGATGTCTTTGCTGAAAAAATCCCTTTTTCTTCAGTTTTCTGTTACTGATACAACTTTAATCTGAGCTTTAATGAACATCTAAATGATCAGCTAATGAACCCTCGTATTATCCGAAGTTTATCATTCAAAAAAATAATAGATGATTTTTTGTTTGTTTGTTTCATATTTCATGATTTTTCCTAATTTGATGGCAACAACTAAAATTATCTTGGTATTTTTCAATGTGCTGAACACATAACGCACACACTGGTGTTCCTCTGGGGTCAATTCGACCCTCAGCTGTTTCATCTGTGTAAAACTGATCTGTGTGTGTGTGTGTGTGTGTGTGTGTGTGTGTGACCTAACATTCCCACACCTGCTGGTGCAGAGTTGATACTTTAGAGTTGATCCATAAACAGGGGGGGGGTGGGGAAAACAACTCTTCTCACCTCCTGCTGGTGTGGACATGTGGGGAACAACTGGACCTGTGAACTCCTGCCAACATGAAGACGACCATGGAGGCTTGGACTTCACCACATCCAACTACACGTGCCCCCCCTCCAAAATGATCATCTCAAGTACAATATTAAATCCACTACTACTAAAAGAAACAAAGTGCCTGACACAAAAACTTGATCCACAGGGAAATATCCCAGGGGTCAGACTGACCTGAGGGTAAAATGTGTTCATGATGTTTGAGGATAAAAACAGGGTTAAATACAGGAAAATACCAGATTTTCATCAGAAAAAAATGCAAAACATACAGGATAATATCATAATAAATGGTGATAAATAACTTAAGAAAAGTTAAATTGAGAGAAAAATTCCTTTGGGAAGTGACATAAAAGTACCAGTGGGTGTTTCTGGGTTAAAGCAGCTCAGTGGAACAGATCTATTATTAGTCTCATTCGTCTCAGGACTCCTGTACGTCTGTGAGGCTGATACAGACTTCAGTAAAGTCACATCTTTTTCCTGCTGTTACTCTGATTACAGGCTGATATTACTATTACACTATTTAGTACTTTATTACTTGTATTTATAATTCTATGGTAGTTTGAACTAATAACATGGTAAAACAAAACCAAACTAGCCGTGGGAATCGACGGCTGGGGGGATATCCTCAAATGCCCCTAACCACACAGCTATGACGTCCTGACGGGAGGCGTCCCCAGGTCATCACCTTTCATTTGCACTTGAAGTCAGACAAATAACTCCAGAGGAACAAAAGAGTGTTTAGTGATTTTAAACTTTTGAGCGCCCCCTTGTGGTTAAAACTAGAAATGTTAAATCATCCAAAACTGAATCAGTTCATCCTGTCCATGATATTCATTAATATGAAAAATATGGAATTTCTAAACCCAATAATTTTCAAGTTAACGCGTAAACATGAAGGATATCCGGCGGCGGTGGTTCCGGCGGCGGCGGTCGAACCAAAAACATAATATCCCTGAAACTCCATTCGGGGACATGATGTAGTTTTACATAATATTCCAACAGAAGAACGACTTGGATATCTTCTCAGTGTAAAAATACTGAGTCTAATGTGTTGGTTATAATGAGTTTAAATGTTGTCCTTTATTTCTAGCTTTAGTTTTCTGTATAATATAATATGTGGTTTCTTCCTCAATGGGCTGTTTTTTGCAGTAGTTCTTGTTCATATGTTCATGTAGAAGAGTTTGACTCATGGAAGGATCACTGAAATCAGACTGAGAGCTTTGTTTGAGGCTGAGCTTATAAAAGGAATCCTAAGACCCAGGAAAGTACATGTTTTGGCTTTTTTACATTCAATAATTGCCTATATTGGAATCAGCACAATGCAGCAGTTTTTTCAGAGGCGTTTTTAACATTTTTATGGGATGTCCTTTGCAGTGAACAGTGTTTTTTATTCATTTAATTTTTTTTTTTTTTTTTCAATAAAGCTGTGAAACTCTTGTCCCCTACAGAGGATAAAAAGGCCATGTTGGGTCTCAGAAGGACATTTTAAATCAACTGAAGACTTTCAATGTGCTCATTGTAGACATGCGTCAGAGGAAAGCCCATGAAATGACATCAAATGCTCCTGAAGCGTCTTCTCCTTTGGCCACAGTGAACTTACCCTGAACGACAGGCAGGGGGCAGCACTTACCACATTCAACACAACTACAAAAGACAGCTCTGACTCCAAACACAACTGGAAGTCCTAAAATAACTTATCTGAGTGTAAATCTAATCTAATCTAACTGTGGAGGAGCAGAAAAAGGCAGAGGGACAGAAGCATCGGTCCAAACCAGATGAGCTGTTCACGTCTGCGGAGGACGGACGCCAAATACGAGAGGAAGAGCCACGTCTAGACCATCGCATTCCTCCCTTCCTGTCATCAATCTCTCTCATTAAGACTATTTCATAACATGTCTCATCACAGACTGACTTCACACACACTCAGGTTTGAAAATAACTCTAACAATGAACATTTTCTGCACTTTTTTGTGCATTAATAGAAATGTTTACACTACTACTGCATTTGCACATTTTATACTACCATAAATATTCAGATCTTAGCCTTTCATACACTATATCTCCAGTTTGTACATACTTTGATTGCACACTATATTTTTATACTTTTTTAAAGACGTCTGTATCTTATTGTATTGCTATTTTGATGGAAGTAACTATTGCTGGCAGAGACCTCCTGTAATACACAACTGGTGTAATGACAATAAAACCTATTCTATTCTATTCTATTCTATTCTATTCTATTCTATTCTATTCTATTCTATTCTATATTTCTTTAACTTATGATATTGCTAATATTTGTCTAGTACATATTGTACAGACTGCTGGTTTAATTGTGTGGTGTTTTAATAAGTATAATATTCTAGTATTGATCATTTCTTTTATGTTACTTTTCATGACGCTTGCACAGATTAATAAAGTATTCTGATTCTGATTTATGTTTCACTAAACTCTTTTCAAAGTTATGTTCTTACAAGAGGTGATAAATATAATCTTGTAATGACAATTTATAGACTATGTATAATATGGGTAATTAATGGGTAGTTCTGTACAGACTACTTAAGTACAAATATCCTGCAAAATATATACTCGAGTAAAAGCAGACGTACTCCATCAACAATCTTACTTAAGAAGTTTTCACTGGTTGTCAGTTGACTTTTGTAAAACTGGACGTTTATTCCTGTACTGGGAGGATATGCATAGTCAAACAGTGTCCTAATAATAATTAAAAAAAAAACCAAAACCATACTGAAGTAAAAGTACTAAGTGCTTACTTTTAAATTTACTTTAAAGTATTTTTTGTGAGTAAAAGTACTCAGTGTCTGGGCTGATGGTATGTTGATAAAGATGTCGATGCTGATGTCACTGCTGTAATAATTACCACCATCCACACAGTACATGTGGTTTTTAAAGGTGGGTGTCCTTATTGTGCGTACTCGCTCCAATACTGTACATACTCTAAGTAATAATTCTGTACATAACAAGTCTTCTAGTAGGTATTACCCACTAATTTACCGTTAAGTTAACCCAGGGGTGTCAGACTCATTTCAGTTCAGGGTCTACATTTGATCTGCAGTGGAATAAGAAGAGAAGAATATTTAACTCCAAACTGTCCTCTTTGTTTTACAGCCAAAAAAGTTCAATCATGCCATGACAATGTTTCCATCTACCAACTATCCTTTAAAACAATGTGAACATGAACAAACTGACATTTCTTGAGAAAACTCGGTGTAATTTTACCAATATTCCGTCTCAGTTTATCATTTACACACGTACATTATAACATACAGATCACAGTGGATCCACAACTACACAAAACATGTAAGAACAGGCAGAATATTAGTAAACTCTGAAATGATAGTGTAAGTTTTACCTTTACAAAGAGAAAAAGGTGGAGTTGTGAGTATTTGTAGGTTCTTCTGATCGTATTTGACTGATCCGACAAACTGCAGATTAAACTGGTCTGTTTGTGGAACCTGAACTAAAAGGATTCATACCTTCGGTGTCCTTCTAGTATTTGCCAGACTCAGCCCAGGGGCCGGACCGGACCCTTTGGAGGGCTGGATTTGGCCCCGGGGCTGCATGTTTGAGTTCAACCAATTAAGATGATTAACATGATATATTTTTAAATCATTTATTTACTTGCAAAATATTCCAAACATTGTGTTCTGTTCAAACCAGTAAAAACGCAGCATTTTTCAGACTCACAACACAAAACCCAACTACACACAGACTCACACTGCACTACACACTAATTATATACTCAAAAAAATGCTAAATATGTATAAATCTCTGAAATCTTGAAGTTTGTTAATCCTATTACTGTCACTTTTCTGTCGCTGTTACTTCCACAACTTTCCTGGTCACGCAGGAATAAGATTACACAGCACAGTGTGGACGTCTCTGATTGGTCCATGTGATGCACTTTTCCTCCAACAGAAATGTGGCGATATGTTTTCTTTCATGCAAGCACTTCCTGTTTACAAGACGTTCCCCTAGAAGCCTGTTTTTACTGCCTCTCCAAACGTAATAACACCGTTACCGAAAATTTCAGTTTTAATTGTGTCTCATCAGTTTGGTTTTACTTGTTCGTAGTTTAACATCTGCACAAACGCATCATTGGAGCTCATCGAATCACCTGATGGGATGGAAACAACGCAATCAGTAGAAGAACTATTTTACCAGGCAAGAGTTTGAGGAAACTGTGTCCATTAAATATAAGGAGTAACGGCATAAACAGTAGAAATGCTCTGGAGTAGACAGTACAGATAACTGCTGTAAAATCAGAAGTATGCATCGTTATTTTTACTGAAGCAACAAATATATAAAAATGTACTGAAATACAGTAATGAAGTACAAATACTTTGTTAGATTCCACCACTGTATCTAACCATTGTCTTTGATGAGTTTGTACATTTGTACAGTTCCACACTATCAAATCATAAAATCATGCTTTAATTACATGTTCAACAGCCAACAGATGACTGTAAATGTAAAACAAGGGGGAGAAAGTGGAAAGAATTCCTAAAATCCAATATATGTGACTTGGGTTTCTATAAAACAGAGGGCCTCAAATTACAAATACGACAACTGAACAACAAATCACCCAAAAATCACAAACAAAAAAGCAAACCTCAGTCAATCAATAGCCAGAGAATTCCAAACCCGCATCCACCTTTTTAACCCTTAAAGACCCAAACATCCACCATCAACTAAAACTGATGGAACTGTTTAACACCTGTTGATCTATCAATCAATTAATCTATTTGTGTTTGTATAGCACCAGAGCACAATAGAAGTTATCTCATGACACTAGAGCTGGTTGAAACCAGGCTCTGAAGCCAATTTACAGAACCAACAGAACCCGATCTATCCATGTCAGTAACTGCTGTAAATACAGTTCTTCATCTTTTAATGCTCATCAGATATGACCATATTTGGACGTTCAGAGGCTGCGTAGTTACCATGGAAACACTGTGATCTTCTATAACATTGATTCACCAGTAAAACCCATGGAGTTGGATCAGTGACAGTGGATGGACACACTGTTAATATTTTATGGAAAAAGTCACTTTTTCTTCAGTTTTCTCTATTTTGATAAAATAAATGTTGATTTTACTCAACATTTTCATGAACATCTATATGTCTATAAGTATCTATCAGTAAATTAAAAAAAGAAACACCAGATTTTTTTTTTTTTGGACAAGAGTTGTGGATCTTTAAAGGTTGAAATATATGTTGTTGAAAAAAAAGAAATACAAATTTCCCAAACTAGCTCCTCTGTGGAAAAGAATAGTAGGATTTCAATAAGTGAGCCGGGAAGTGTCTGATTTCTTCTCACTGTCCACAATGATCAGCAAAACCCTGGAGGGAAATCATGTGTGTGACACACCACAACAGAACCCTGGCTGCACCACATGGCCTGGTATCTGGGTCAAAGGTCAGTGGCTGTGCAGTGGGAAGTGGGGGAGGGGGACTGTGTTGTTGGTGGTAGTGGAGGAGGGGGGTCTGGGTGAGTTCTAGAAATAGACTACTATCTGTCTGCACATACAGAGTACAGTGTGTCAGACTCATATTGACCTCAGTGTGCAGCCATGCAAGCTGCTGCGTGAGGCTGCGCTCCACAACAGCAGCCTGTAAAAGAGGCCCACATGCACGCCATGGACTCTGTCAGCTGATGCGCTCAAGCTTTCACTTTGCATTTTCTTTCTTTGTCACCAATTTGTAATTTGGAACTTGATAAACTCATATTTGGACCAGATTATGGAGCTGGGAAAGTGATGATGAAACCTGCAACCATAACATGAACTTAGTGAGAAAACTGACCAGAGTGTGAAGGAGGAAATGTTACGTTTGAAGTCAACAGGTCATTTCAGCCTCTTCCACCATTAGAACCCAAACAGGAGTGTGAAGTAACACCAGGACTGTTCAGTGTAAACTATCAATAAATGAACCATGGAGTCAATTACAACAGCAGCTTGGCCATAAGTACATCCTGTCCTCAACACTTTGAATCACCTACTGCACACTTGTTACTTGACTTATTATTATCGTTACTATTTTTTGTCATTTTTAGTCACTT
>JAPTYQ010035158.1:0-11136 GCA_029814465.1 Ostorhinchus cyanosoma
GTATTTGGGCGCCCCCCCAGCAGCCCCCCACCCCCCCCTCCTGGGGTCTGCATGACACATGCAGATGATGTCACAGAAGAATGGGCCGATATCAGAGCTAATGATGCTAATATGGGTAATGAGGTGGAGGAGGGAGAGGGGGAAGGGGAAGAGGAGGAGGACGAGGAGGAAGAGGAGGAGGAGGAGGAGGAGGATGACAGTCAAACTAGTGAAGATGCTATCAGCGTGCTAGCTCAGGTAGCAGTGGAGGAGGCTGTGGATGCTGCAGTCAGACAAGCTGACAGTGCTAACAGGGGTAGCATGAACGCTAACTGCTCTGTCAGTGACTCAGAGGTAACTAACACGACAGCTAGAACCCCAAAGTACGACCACGATGACAGCGACACTGAAGATGGAGCTGCAGATGCACTGAACTGCTCAACCAGTCTCAACAAACCAGCTGACCACAGTGAGGACCACAGTGAATCCAAAAATATGGATGAGGTAAAAACCTGATCCAGTCAAAACTAGTTATGTCCGCTCCCAATCAAAACGTGCCCCAGTAAGAACCAGTGAGACCTCTCCCAGTTTAACCCTGTCCCAGTTTAACCTTGTCTCGGATAAACCCTGTCTCAGATTCACCCTGTCCCAGTTTAACCCTGTTCCAGTCCACCTTGTCCCAGTTAAACCCTATCTCAGATAAACCCTGTCCCAGTTTAACCCTGTCTCAGATTAATCCAGTCCCAGTTTAACCCTGTCCCAGTTTAACCTTGTCCCAGTCCACCTGACTGTGCGTGACCCATGCGTTCCTCATATAAGTGTGTCGTCTCCATTTGCTGGTCAAATGCCTGCATGACAGTGAAAGCTGCTTAATTCAAGTCACATCACAGTAACTGTGGACCTGGTTGTGGTTTGAGTCCCAAATCCACAGATTACTGTAATTCTTCAACTCAAATTTGTAATAGTGTCAAAAACAATTAACAAATGGTCATTTAAAATTTTCCTGTTTCTACACTTAGTGCTATTGATTCCAAAGTATAATAAGACACACCAGAACGCTTGTGATTAAATAACAGCAAAAAGCCTTTGATGAAGTTGGCAGCTCTAGTTCAAACCAAGTAAAGTAATATTTAAAGTGATATTAGTGATATTAATAAAAGGTTTGTGTGTCTCCATCAGGAGGTTCCAGTGATGAGGAAGACTCTGACGTATGAAGCTCCAGGGGTGAGTTCAGTTTTGTCATTTTGCTGTTTTTTTAATTAATTAATACTATTAACTTATAAGAAACTGAAAAACTGTTGAACTGAACTTCAAAGTCAATGTAATTAAAACCCCAATTAATAATTCAATGAATAAATGTTGATAATTGGAGATGAACATAAAAGTCACCATGAAAAATTCTATGATATTTTGGCTGGAAGTCAGCCTTTCCAGTTGAAGGCTGATGTTTGGTATTTGTACAATCAGAGCTGAAAGCTGACAGACAGTAAATTGACCGTAAATGGACTCTAAGCACCGCCCCACTATTTCCTGAAGTTAAGGCAGCGCCTTTATTTCCTGTCTTTCCTTTTCAGACACACTGTTTAATCCAGGTGTATCTGCTACTTCTTGTTGGGCCTACTGTTATAATTTTGTGTGTAATCAAATCTTAATGTCTTAATTTACCTTTGTCTTAAAATTGTATTTTAAATTTTAATCAATGTGAAGCACTTTGGGCTACAATTTTTATATGAAAGGTGCTATACAAATAAAGATTATTATTATTATTATTATTATTATTATTATTATTATTATTATTATTATTATTATTATTATTATTATTATTATTTCTGTGGTTAGACACACCTGGATTAACCAGTGTATCCAATACAGAAAGACAGGAAATGAAAGAGCTGCCTAAAGTTCAGGAAGTAGTGGGGCGGAGCATAGAACTCATTGTCCTAAGAGTGTGAGAGTCTACTACCTGTAAAACCAGGACTGGCCCTGGTCATGGGGTTAGTATTACCAGTGGACGTCTAGCTGTGTTTCAGGAAGCAGGATACAGAAACATCACCCTAGAAATACATATACAAGAGACAAACATCAGGACAGACCAACAGTTTTACAAACACATGAGCGTAAATAATCTAATGCAGTCTTACAAATTTTTTGGTCATGGAGGGGTGCCAGTAGGCTCATGATGCCATTAATGGGGCGTGGTTCAAAAAAGGTTGAGAAACCCTGATCTAAGGATAGGATGGTATTTGTCACAATGTACAGAAGAGAAGAAGAAAATGTTAAACACATTATATTGAAAAACTGGGGGAGCATTGAAAGTGTTAATGTACTGAGAGTTTAACTGAACTACCATCAGTGGTCCACAGCCACCTTCAACCCCCCAACCAATCAACATGCTGACCCCTGAACCCAGGGGTTCGTCCAGGTGGAACCACTGCAACAATAGGATACATGGTGCTGGAACCTAATCCTAACCCTAGAAGGGCAGCAATATTTTGGCCAAAAATAAAATCCAGATTTTTTTTCCTCTAAAAACCTGATTTTCAATTTCGATTTTTGGGTAAAACTACAAAAGACAACAGAAGTCGGCATGTCGTCTTGTGAGCAGTCCGTAATGCAAGGCCCTGCTCCATACCAGAAGTGATACAAATGTAAGTCAGTGACGGGCATCATTCATGTGTGCGTGTGTGGACCACGTAAGCGAAGTGATCCCTATGCGGAGGATCCGTAAGCGTGGAGGAGACCAACCCAGGACACGCCGAGGGCTTATATCTGTGGGCTGGCCTGGGAATGCCGCAGGATTCCTGTGGAGCTGGTGGATGTGGCTGGGGAGAGGGCTGTCCGGGCTGCTCTGCTGAGGCTGCTGCTCCTGACCTGGACCCGGACTGGAAGAAGACAGTATGATACGGATCAGAGCGGGACGGCGTAAGATGAGTGATCCCATGCAGTTATATTTGAATTGGAGGATCCGTGTGTGAAACCATGGCTTCCATTGGTGTCACTGCAGTGGACCCATCACAGATTTAACATCCGTGATCATTACATGGACTTCTGTGAAAGATCGCTCTCACCGAGTGGAGGAGGAGCCTATGGTAGCTTGGAGGCATGCGCCCGTAAGCACGAGAGAGATGAAATCGATTTGACGATTTTCCTTTTTTAAAAATGGTCCAAATTAAAAAATATGATTTCTTTTTAAAATCACTTAATCGCACAGCCCTAAACCCAAGTATACTTGACAAACCTCTTTTGTTATCTTGGGATGGGAATGCACTGGTTTTAGATGTTTTACACTGGGGGAACAAAAACACATGTACAAGACAGAGCAGCAGGACAGTCAATACCCCATGGACACACTTATCTGGACTTTTCATGTAGACGTTCTTCCTTCGGACACATTCTGCTCTACTGTTGACTCTTCCCCCACCTGGCCACACCTCCTTTGCCAGCCTATCAGCAGCTCTGGTACACTCATTCTTTGACAGATTTTCTTTGCTGCATGTTTGACTCTCCAGTGTTTTTTCTGTATTGAACTCTGCCTGTTCCTGTCCTCCTCTCCTGGTCTCAGCCCCAGTAAACCCATCAGTCTTCTGTTTCTGACCATGAGGTTTACCTGTGTGTTCCCTGAGGTTTACCTGAGGTTTACCTGTGTATTTCCTGAGGTTTACCTGTGTGTTCCCTGAGGTTTACCTGAGGTTTACCTGTGTATTTCCTGAGGTTTACCTGTGTGTTCCTTGAGGTTTACCTGAGGTTTAGCTGTGTGTTCCCTGAGGTTTACCAGAGGTTTACCTGTGTGTTCCCTGAGGTTTACCTGAGGTTTACCTGTGTGTTTCCTGAGGTTTACCTGAGGTTTACCTGTGTTCCCTGAGGTTTGCTTGAGGTTTACCTGTGTGTTCCCTGAGGTTTACCTGTGTGTTCCCTGAGGTTTACCTCTGTGTTCCTTGAAGTTTACCTGAGGTTTACCTGTGTGTTCCCTGAGGTTTACTTGAGGTTTACCTGTGTGTTCCCTGAGGTTTACCAGAGGTTTACCTGTGTGTTCCCTGAGGTTTACCTCTGTGTTCCTTGAAGTTTACCTGAGGTTTACCTGTGTGTTTCCTGAGGTTTACCTGAGGTTTACCTGTGTTCCCTGAGGTTTGCTTGAGGTTTACCTGTGTGTTCCCTGAGGTTTACCTGTGTGTTCCCTGAGGTTTACCTCTGTGTTCCTTGAAGTTTACCTGAGGTTTACCTGTGTGTTCCCTGAGGTTTACTTGAGGTTTACCTGTGTGTTCCCTGAGGTTTACCAGAGGTTTACCTGTGTGTTCCCTGAAGTTTACCTGAGGTTTACATGTGTGTTCCCTGAGGTTTACCTATGTGTTCCCTGGTTCTCATCTCTGTGACAGTGCCATTTTCTACCTCCAGTTTCCCCCAGTCAGAGCTCTTCGTCACCTGTTGCTGTCCGAGCCTTCTGTGGAACTTACATCCCGTCAGTCAGAGTTCCAGCAGCTTTCATCATTCTGATTCTTGGACCCACTGCCTGTCCTAGACTCCACCTCTACCTATGAGTTACAGAAGTTGATCCACTGGGGTCCTACCTGCCCCTCTGGCATAGCGGCAGTATTCTAATTTACAATGTGGGAACCCCAGCTTCACCTACACATCTGCTCAACCAAGCCCTCCCAGGTCTCAGCTCGTATCTGAGACAGTGGGTGTGGACCAAGACCACCTAGAAGAGGTGGTCCACTTCCAAACTGCCTCTCGGCCAGTTCACTTCTGGTGTGAATATAACCGGCCTCGAGCTGAAACAAACTGAGGACCTACGCCTGGGCGATTAATTCGAAGTTTTGTTGTGGTCGATTTAAAAATAAAAAAATCTATTTTTTTTTTCTCCTCTTCCTACGGTGCACCTTTTGCCCCAGGAGCTTTCGGAACATCCCCCCCTTGTGTCCTCAACAGAGATACGCACATAGCATTAAAATGGCTACCGCTAACGAGAGCAAGAAATTTATTCCGAAAAACAAAGGAATAGTATCGTCAGTAGTTTGGAACTGGTTTGGGATTTCAGAGACAGATGTGGAACTAGTGACTACACGCTGCAAAGTTTGTCTGATGTCCAATGCAACAAAAGGCAGCAATACAACTTACTTATTTCAGCATCTAAAACAGAGCCATCCAGCCGAGTGGGAGAAATGCCACTCTTCGAGGGGAACAAGACCGCTACAACCAACAAACTAAAAAGCAGAAAAAGCGCTAAAAAGCAGCTTACTGTGGCAGCATCATTTAGCCAAGGCACCATGTATGACAAGAAAGGGGCACGACGGAGAGGGTGCAATCACTCAGCGTTGTTGCCAAGGCTGCTTAATTTTGTCCATGTGAATGCAACCATTCCATGCTCAAGTACCATGCCTGAGTCCAGCTGAGAAGGTGGTCCTGGGTCCGGGCCACCCGTACTCCAGTACAGTACGATGCTGTGTGAACGCGGTCTGTGCCCGAGTCTGTAACTGACCTCATCACCATTCTGCCAACGGAAGTGGGTAAATCACCACGAAAGCATAGACAGTGTTCCTGTTGTCCCTTCAAGCCTTGGATCCACAGACTCACCTCATCTACCGAACCACTCGGTGATATATCAGGGACGACTAAGGCGGCTCTTCTTCTCTTTTCCTCAAACAGGCTAACAGATAGGTAAGGGTTTGTCGTCTTCTGACTTAAGCATTTTTGGATAGCAACAGAATTCCTCCACTCCACCACCTACTTTTTCGGCCCTGGAACACCCATTGTACTTATTGTTTTCTTTAAAAAGTAGGGGAAAAAATCGGGCAAAAATTGTAAATCGAATTTTTGGTGAAAAAAAATCTGAGATTTTATTTTTAGGCCATATTGCCTGCCCTACAAGGAACCATTTGCCTTTTTGTACTTGATGAGCCACTGTATTTGCTGGAAGTAGCCGAGCCTCAAGGGTAGTCAGAGCTAATAGCAGCCATGAGCTGTGGACAGACAGGGAGCAATGAGGACAGTGAATGTCTCATTGACACTTGGTCACATGTCCATATTACAAAACTGGCTCTGAATGAGCTGTTCTTGACAGTTTACACTATTTTTATAAATTTGAGTCTGTAAAAATAAAATACATGTTCTGAAAATGACAACTGCATGTAGAACCTGCATGTTTGTTTTCATCAACACCCGCCGTCTTGGATTCACATCAGAATATTAAAAACAGACCGTCTTATCTTCCTGGAAGTCCGAAGGTTACACTAGTCCTCTGTGAGTAGGGCTTTAGATGTTGATCCTGATGCTTGAACATTGGGGTGCTGTGAGCAATTGTGGGCCACGTGAAAGCTAAACATTGTGGGCCCTTTATACAATTCAGTATCTTATCGATTTGTCGGGGTGGGGGGTGGGGTTATGTATGTGGGGAAGGGGCAGCAGTTATATACGTGGGGGTGTGGTCCATAACTAACGTGACTAATGTTGACATGAAGCGAAAGTGAACCCTAACATGCTTTCAACGTCTGACTCTCACCTTCTATTCCTTTATTCTACAGCGGATCTTACACAGAATTTTCACAACCTCTAATCTGTGTCCGTTGGACCCCCTCCACTGCTCTATGGGCCCCCCAGAAACGCTGGGCCCCATGAATTTGTCATGTTTACCCCCTCCCCTTTATGGCGTCTCAGCTTGAACATGTTCAACATACTATTGATGTGTTTCAGAACCGGGTGGATCCTGATGCCCCTTCAGGGCTGCTGCTGAGCTCCCAGACCTTTACTGCAGAGACCTCCAACACCACCACCACTACACACATCACCAAGGTCAGCCACTAACCATTAGCAACATATGGCTAAACTCTACATTACAACTGAATCAAGAACACGAAGAACATGTAAACATATATTCTACGCATCAGCACTCAAATGCACTAATTCTTTATTACTGAAAACAAGGGTTTACGTCTGTATGCAGAGATCAGGAAATGTCATGTCTATTTAGTGAAAGCTGTAGTACTCTGGAAATGTAAAGATCAAACTGGCAGTGAGGGACGGGACATGACACCAAATCTTCTGTCATCAAGTTTGTACTTTTCTATCATGTATTTATGTATTTATGTATCAGTATTCATCATGTTCTGTAAATTCTGTTTAGAAGTAGTTTACAATAAGCTCCATGTTCTGTCTTCATGTAGCTTTTCTGTGCTGGTTTCATGAATGTGAATATATTTCATGAAAATAAATGAAATGATACACAAGTGACATTAAAGATTTAAGTGGAGAATAAAACCCTGACGATGACCCTGAAGTGAATCTGAGGAAATAGAACCACGGCCATAGATTCTACTGTGTAACTTCACTGGATATGTTTTTTCAGACGGTTAAAGGAGGGATCTCTGAGACCAGGATCGAGAAGAGGATTGTGATCTCTGGAGACACGGAGATAGACCACGACCAGGTATAGACCACTACAAACCAGCACAGACCACTACAAACTAGCACAGATCACAACTAGGTACAGACGACAACCAGGTATGAACTACTACAAACCATGACCAGGTACAGACCACCACAGACTAGTACAAACCATGACCGGGTACAAAACATCTACCAGTACAGACCACAGACCAGTTCAGACAATGACCAGGCGCAGACCACTCGGGACCATGACCAGGTACAGACCACTACAGACCAGTACAGACCATGCCCAGGTACAAACCATAGACCAGTACAAACCAAAGACCAGTACAGACTACAGACCAGGTACAGACCACGGCCAGGTACAGACCAGTATAGACCCTGACCAGGTACAGACCACGGACCAGTTCAGGCCAAGCACAGACTACAGACCAAGTACACACCACAGACCACTGCAGACCACGCCCAGATACAGACCACAGACCAGTTAGAGGCCACTGATCAGTACAACCCACAACCAGGTACAGACTAGTACAGACCATGACCAGGCACAGACCACAGACCAGTACAGACCAGAGACTAGGTACAGACCAGTTCAGATCATGACCAGGTACAGACCACTTATCAGTACAGCCCACAACCAGGTACAGAGCAGTACAGACTACGACCAGGTACAGACCACTTATCAGTACAGATCATGACCAGGTACAGACCAAGCACAGACTAGAGACCAGGTACACACCACAGACCACTAGAGACCACAACCAGGTACAAACCACAGACACGTTATAGGCCACTGATCAGTGGAGTCCACAGACCAGTACAGACCATGGCCAGGTACAGACCACAGACTAGTGCAGACTGGTATGTAGACTACAGACCAGTATATAGACCTCAGTCCAGTAAAGACGGGTACAGACGAGGACCTGATCTTATCATCTCTTGAAGGCGTTGGCGGCGGCGCTCAGTGAGGCGCGTCGACAGCATCCTGAACTGTCTGTCACACGAGTTGTCGTCCATAAGGAAACTGAGGTGTCTCCTGATCATGTGACTGATTAGTGTCATCACAGGTAACAGGTGGCGCCTTAGGGTGATGCTGATTGGCTGATGTTCATTAGTGCATGGCAATATTCATGACATTTACAAGTTTGTCTGGGTAACCGTGACGAACATCCTAAGCAGATAAAACGTCATCTACACCACAGGGATCACCAATCAATGCCTTATTCATCATGAATTTGAAACAAGAGCTTGGTCCTAGTGTTCAATAGGCACAGTCACCACTGACAGAGAAGGTCAGTGACCATGGGAAAAACCACTTCAAAACCACCCGGAACACCTCGATAACCACCGCTTAAAGCCTCTGCAAATATTTAAGACATTTCAGAAACAGAAACTACAGGGTGTATCAAAAAAAGTAGACTCTCCGAAAAGTATCCACCACATTTACAAAAGAATATTTTCATGAACTGTTGTAGTTTGTATGTGTTGGTCTGAACATCCTGCTTCGGTTCAAACCTACACTTAATCCAGACATTGGTCTGCACATCCTGCTTTGGTCCAAACCTACATTTATTCCATAATTTCTTGCATGACTGAACACAGGCTCATTTTCCAGCTGGTCAAAAAAAAACTTTCCTCCAAAAAATTAAAGGGTTCAAATTAGATCCGTCCGTCCGTTGATCCATCCATCCATCCGGGGCTGGGTCGCTGGGGCCACAGTCTAAGCAGGGATGCCCAGACTTCCCTCTCCCTAGACACCTCCTCCAGCTCTTCTGGGGGGACCCCGAGGCGTTCCCAAGCCAGTCGAGAGACATAGTCTCACCAGCGTGTCCTAGGTCTTCCCCGAGGCCTCCTCCCAGCGGGACATGCCCGGAACACCTCCCCGCCCCAGCCAGCCGCCCCGCAGCAGCCGGGCACAGGCCCCAGGGGGCCAGGGACGAGGTCCGCCGAACCCCTGCCGGGGGCCGGCCGGCCAGGGGCAAGCCAGGCGCCGGACCCCGAGCCCCCCGGGCCCAGGAGCCACCCAACCTCCCCAGCAGGGGCCCCACCCAGCACCCCGAGAGACCGGACCGCATGGCACAACCACCCGCCACGGGGTGGCGTGCACCCAATGCCTCAGGCAAGCACCCCAGGGGCCACCCAGAGTCCAACCCCCCTTCCCACCAACCCCCGCCCCAAACCCCCTCCAATCCCTCTCTCACTAAGGTCCTCACATATATGCACTAACACACGCACTAACACACACACACGCACCCATATGTACATGCACACACACCCCCGGAGAGCCACTACCTCCCTAGACAGCAAGCAGCACCACCATGAGTCCCCCCCGGGCGCGGCGGCCGGACACAGACCCAGCGGCAACCGGAGCCCGAGATGGCAACACCAGCCGCAGGGAGCCCGCCACCCCACCAACAACCACCACACCCCAATGCCCCCAAACACACACCTTCCCTGGTCCCCTCACGCCTGGCAGCGGGCAAGCAGGCAGCCAGCCCAGGCCCCATCCCCTGACCACATTCACACATGCACGCATTCACCCGAGGGCAGCTGCCACCCAGCTGTGCAGCCAGCCAAGGCCCGAGGCCAATGGACCAGCCCCACCCCCAGGCCCCCCCGCCCTGGGCGGTGTCCAGGAAACAGGGGTGTGGGAGGATCCCCACTCCCTCGCCTCCCCCCCAACAGTGTTGTGAGGTGTGAGGTGTGTATGAGTGCAAGCAGTTAAAATTGGGGGGTAGAAACTGCACAACACCGAGGGTTTTGCCACACGGCCGGCATCACCCAACAGAACAGCACCGCCCACCAGGTGCCACTTAGCCCACCCCCGAGATTTGAGTGTGTAGTGTTAGTGCTCCTGTATGTTGTGGATAAGTGTAATTAAAATCGAGGCGTGAGCCGCTCCAGGGTACCACAGAGGGGGGCCTCTTTAATGACCCCCCCCGCCATACCCCCTTGGAGCAAGCACACTTCCCAAGACCCTACGTGTTTGTGTGTGTGTGTGTGTGTGTGGGGGGGGGGCTAGGGGACGGGATGACTGGGAGCAAGGGTTTCACTCCCAGAGGACAAACCGATAGGCTTTAGGCACTCCCGTTCCCTAGGACCCACCCCCGGGCAGGAGCCGCCGAGGGGCGGGGCCACCCAGAAGCCCCAGGCACCCAGCAACCGCAGCCAGGAGGCCGCCGCCCCCCCAGACACTCGCTCATCTCCCGTGTTCCAGGGGCATGAACCCAGGACCAGCCCCATGAAGACCCCCAGACACGTGCAGGGGACCTACCCCTCAATACTACGTTCCAGGGGTGCGGTGACTGCCAGCACGGCAACACGCTGCCGCGGGGAACCCAGCGGCCAGCACCCCCACCCCAGGGCCCAATCACCACCGTGGCCGCGCCCCACCCCTGCACCCCGGGAGAGCCCCCAGTGACACCCCCACTCTCCGGAGAGACAGCAGCTCCCCAGGCGTGCCAACACAGACTTCCATTCCTCCACACACCAACACCCACAGGAACACACCCTGACACACCAACAGTCACGCATTCATAATCTTACGCACAGATATCCACACTCGCACCCAGACACGCCCGCAGACCTGCCTCCTGACACTCAGAGGGACGCGATGGAGCTAATCGCAGGGGACCAGAGAATGAGATTGACCCAAATGATTGTTTGCAGAGGCAGACATTGTCTCATTACTGATGTAGTTTAATAACAGATTCCTGAACTGGTTCAGCCTCAGGTTGGCTTTTGTTTTCCAATTCATGAGGACAGTTTTCTTTG